>VMDR010008842.1:0-35242 GCA_007922815.1 Macrotus californicus | reverse complement strand
AAAGTGGATAAACAATATCTTTTGGCAGCTGTCACAAAACTGCTGTGAAAATCAAATGGAATAATGCACTATTGGAAGTAGTTTAGTACCCTGGGAAATCGGTTAGCCTGTGTATCTTCAAATATTTCTTTGCCCTATTTTCTCCTTTTTGTTTGGGGACTTCAGTTGCTTGCATTTTAGACCTTATCATAGTATTTCATATATTTCATTCTTTCTTTTTTATATTTTACATAGTTTTTCCTCTGTGCTTAAATCTGGATATTTCTTATTGTCCTCTCTTCAAGTTTACTAATTATATCATATCAAATTTGCTATTAAATCTACCTATTAAGTTCTTAATTTCAATTATTGGACTGTTTAGCTCTAGATTTCCTATTTAATTTTTCTATGGATCCAATTCTCCACCATGCCATCACTCTCTGGAAAAAATTAATAACAGTTATTTTGAAGACTATGTTTGTTAATCTCAAAGTCTGGATCATCTATGGGTCTGTTTCTATTGTCTGATTGTTTTTTCCTTTGGGTTTTGATCTTTGGTTCTCTTATTGGAATATCTGGTAATTTTTTAAATTAAAGGCTGAGAATTCTCTTGAAAAATTGTAGAGAGTCTGGATGATGTTATAGTTCTCCAGAGAAGCTTTACTTTTCTTTTTTTGGATACAATTAGTATAGGAACAGTCCCCCTTAATCCAATCAGAAATGGACATGCTTTGAGTGTGGGTTTGCTTTTGTAAGTCCTGATCTACTTCCAGTTGCCCTTACTCAAGACACAGACCTTCAGTGGTCTCGTTAAAAGTCTGGTCTATTTACCAGGCCCTTTTCTTTCTGGCAGAACTCAAATTCCCCCAGTCCCTTGAGACTGACAAAAATTTTGCTTAGATATCAAGACTTCCAGCTGTCACCTTCTGATTGACCTTCCTGATGAACTGTGAATGCCTTAGGGAAAAGTTGTGGCCAATATCACTCACTTCTCTGCAGCTCCTCCCTGTCTACGATCTTGTTCTCTCAAGTCCTAGTTACCTTGGTTGCTCTCAATCCTTTCAAACAGCTGTTTTTGTGTTTTGCTTGATCAGTTGTTTGTTTGATTTGTAATCTAGCCTTTCCAGTTATCCTTGGCAGGAGAATTGGTCCATCATAAACAACTATCTAATGCACAGAAGCAAATGTGTCTCCACCCTCTTCTTGACTTTAGTCTTAGATGCCATTTCACCAGAAAATCTCCCCTTGATGTTTGCCCAGCTCCATCCTTTTCTCTCGACTCCTCACACCCCCTTGTCCATGATCCTATACACCCTTGTGTGGTTCCTATGCCTCCTGCAAACCATTGTGCATAATGACCTGCTTGTATCTTTCTTTCTCCACACTAAACTATGAGCATCTCGAAGCCAGGGACTAGGGTGTACTTACCTCAGAATCCTCCACGTCTAGTACAATGCCTAGCTTAAAAAAACATATGCATTGATATGAACTTGATTGGTTCTCCATAGATATTCAGAAAAGTATCAAAAGCCAACCAAATCCACCAAAAATGGGATTTCCTTGAATCCACCAGGAGTTCCAGACTTATTCTCATGGCCTCATTCTCTTTGGTGTCCCTCCATTGGCCTTAAGAACATGCCTCTAAAACTCAGGTGGTATGCCCTATCATCCTGAGTCACCGCCTTAAAAGGGGGGTAGTGATGCACCCAGACAAGTCACCTTTCATCTCCAGACACCTGCATTGATATGAGTCAGGTATAGCTTTATGGTTAAACACTCAGACTTTGAGGCTAGCTAGCCTGGGTGCCAATCCTGACTAAACTACTCACAAGCTGTGTGAGGTTGGGCAAGTTAATTAGCTTCCCTGTGTTGATAAGGAACTAACGTACATAGAAGTCTTAGAGCAGTATCTGTTACAGACTAACCATTAGTATTCTGTGAGGGCCAAATGAACTACAATATAAGCACCTATAAATACCATACTGTTCATTACCCTGACGACCTAGTCAGGGTAATGAAATCACTTTGCCTGGAAAAGAGCAGTTTACCACTGAGGCTTCGGTGGGTGCTACCAAATGACATGTTTAACTAAAATATGAAGATTCAACCTTATACTGTTGGCTTCTCTTACTTGCTAAAAAAAATAAACAAATAAGAGAGAATGAGAGAGACATTTTCAGCCCCAAAATTTACTCTGAATGACTCGCACATGAGAATTCAGGTTTTTCCCTCTCATTCCTAAAACCTGTGAATCAGAAACCTGGAGCATCAGACGTTTCCCCAGCCACAGGCTGTGGGCAGACAGAGCCAGAGACAACCAAGGGCATGTCTGAGAAGGGGCAGAAGCCTCCAGGCAGTACAGCCTCCTCTGTGACAGCTCTCGACCCCCGTGGCTCCACACCCAGGACCAAGGAGTTAGCAGGACAGACAAGAGCAAAGGTTCAGAGCAGCTGGCCAAGGCCTGGGGAATCTCAGAATCTGACCTCACCAGAACAAGCTGCTGCTACCTGAGTCAGCACAGGACCACAACCGTGCCAGCTGTGTGGAGGGCCCCGGAGGGGAAAACTAGGCTTCTGCCACTGGCAAGGACACCCTCCACGTGTGGAGATCCAAGAGGCCTGCGGCAGGGTCAGTTACTGAGCCGGGAGTTAGCTGGGCAGCAGCAGTCAGGGACTGGTTCAGAACCAGACCAGAGAAGTCAGCAGGAAACACTGACGAGGCCACTCAAACCTTACCAGGCCGAGAAACATTCTGGGGCATTTGTTACAATGCAGATTTCCAGGTCCTGCCCTCAGAAAGTCCCCTTGTGACCATCTGGGCAGGGCCCAGAAATCTGCCTTTCTAACAACCCCCAAGATGATTCTGACACAGAGCGTTCTTGGGCCACATTTTGACAGAGCAGAGGGTCTCTTTTATCCCCAAGGGTCAGGGTGTGGCCTCTGGGTAGGAGTGTCCTGCTGGGTGTGGGTGGCCTTGGCACCCAGGGGCTGACAATTACTAGTAGGAAGTCGAAAACAAGCAAACCAACCGCTCCCATACACCTTGGACAGCTGCTAATGTGTTCCATGCCTTCATGTGAATCCAGAAAAGACCTCGCTGTGGGCAGAGGAACTTGATAAAAGCACCCATTCTTCTGGGTAGAGAAGCCAAACCAAGGCTTGGGGAGCAGAGACAGGGTGGGATTCAGTGCCCTCTGGTCCTCTTAGTCCCTGACAGGTGGCACACACAGAAGCTCTGGAGGCCAATAGGGAACGCTGATAGGACTGGAGAAACCCAGAGGGGAGAGTCCATGTTTCTGGAATCAGTCATTACTAAGCTCAAGTTGTTGCTATATGATTCACTGGCCACATGACCAGGACTAAATTTCTGACCCTCTTACTAGCCCTCAGGAACTTAGTGTATAAAACAGAGCAACACTGTCACCCATCAGTGAGACGTGAGCAGTGCCAAAGTAGCATTCAACCACTATGGGGAGCTTTTAGTGAATATCAGCAGCTCCCAGTGACCGCAGGAGGGAGGGCACCCTATGTCTTTTCCCTACAACCTCACCACCAGGAGGAATGTTATAAAGGAAGCAAGTAGAGACAGCATTTTGCCACAAACACAATCAGTAGACAGGCACAAATACAGCTGCTCCGGAAGCTCAGTGAGGTCCCTGCTGTTTACCCTTAGACATTCCACTAAGCGCATGCAAGAAAGTTCTCTCCAAGGCCCCTAAGGCCTGGTCCAGAGATGCCCGAGGCAACAGAAGAAGCAGAGTCAGAAGCCCAACAGATTCTAAATGCAATTATGTTTAAGAAAATCCAGACTATTGCTAGAACGTTTTCATTTCTCTTTAATAGTTTTGGTTTTAAGTAGTTTAATGGTATGTTAGCTGTATTGGTGGTCTGGCCTGAAGCTTTCTCCCTAACAGGCTTGGTTACACACAGCTGTGGGAAGACCTCATGTCTCCAGAATGAAAGGGAAGCCTCAAACTCCTCTAGGACGGTTTTGCTTAAAAAGAAGGAGTGGTGATGAGCAGTGACTATTCTAGACAGGGCCAGCTGTAGAATTTGCGGGACTCAGAGCAAAACAAAAATGTGCGGCCTCTTGTTCAGAAAGCAAGAAAAAAGCTTTCACCTCCCCACCTGTCCTCTACCTGTCATGGTGTCTGAGGTCAGGCCGCTATCACAAAATCCTGGAGGTTGGGTGACTTAAACAACATCTACTTTCTCACAGTTTGGAAGCTGGGAAATCCAAGATCAAGGTGTCAGCAGATTCAGTTCCTGGCTTTCAGGCTGGCACCTTCTGGCCAAGTGTGAATGCTGCTCTTTCTTCCTTGACATATAAGGACACTAATCCCATCACGTAGGCCCCACCCTCATGACCTCCTCTAAATCTAATCATCGCCCAAATGCCCCACCTCCAAACACCATCACATGAGGAATTAGAGCTTCAACATAGGAGTTATAGGGAGACACAGATATTCAGTCCCTCTGGCTCAGGGATACTTCTGGGCACTGCAGACCCTCACAGGTGTATGAAGCACACGCACCCCACCCAACCCCACACCCTCTCTCAGCCCCTTCCAGGGTCAAAGAGCAGCTGCGGTTACTGAGTTAGGGCAGAAGAGCAGGCTTCTGAGAATCCGTGCTAGGCAGCTGGGAGGTAGCAGGAGGCCCAAGCCCTGGGCCATACATCATTTCCCTTCAGATTTGTCCGTCAAAGCGCTGCAGAGTGTTAAGCCCAAGCATGGGACCTCCTGCTGACTGCAGGGCCTTGTGTGACTGCACTGGTCACTTGCCCTGATGCTGGAACTCAGGAAACTCAGATGGAGGGAATTCAACCTTGCTCAGTGAGTCCTTCTGTTACTCATTCCGTAATCCCAAGAAGTCAACCTGCAGAGCGCCTGAAAGAGCATCTTAGCCTTAGCCGGTGCTCAAAAATATTTAAACACAGGGATTTTTAAAGTTCAAAACCACTGCAAATAGGCCTAGATATAAAGAATCAATGCAAAATGCATCCACACAAAACAAACACTCTGGATCAGGGTTTTTCGACCTCAGCTGGTGACATTTGAGACAGGGGAATTCTTTGTTGTGGGGGCTGTTCAATGTATTATGGGATGTTGAGCAGCATCCCTGACCTCTGTCCACTAGATGCCAGCAGCACACTCCTGCTCCCGCCCTCTCGACCTTCATGACAACGAAAAATGCCTCCACTTGTTGCCTAATGTCCCCTGGGAGACAGATTTGCTCCTGGTAGAAAACCACTAATCTGAAATTTGGCACTTTGGGGGTAATTCTGTTTATGTTTGATGAACAAATTATAGATTATACTCCCACATTTCAAAGTTCAATTCTGGTGGGCTATTTCTACGGCGTTAACATTTTTCCAACCTCAACGCTGTCCGTGCTGAAACTGCTGTGCCTTCGCCATTCTCCAACATCATAGCGCCCTACGCCAGCAGTTTGCAGTGGTGGAGAGCAGCTATCATTGGGAGGAAGGAATGCGGCGCACCTTTCAGGACATTCAACAAAGACGCACTGATGGGACTGCCATTTAATCAGCACTTGATTACCAAGGTTTGGGGAGAAGCAGATGTGTCCATCTCCAGGGGAAAAAAACCAGTATGCAAAAATCATTTCTATTTGGCTAGAGGAAGCCTGCTGTGTTTTTGTGTTGGTTTCTTTTTGCTGCAAATCAATGCAACTGGATTTTGTTCAGGCCCATATGGAAATACAAGAGGAAGCCATCTGGGCTCATCAGAATCTGAAATTCAGAGAGAAGACAAAAGGTCAACAATTTGAATTTGACCAAAGAAACATTAGTGTACTAATTCTCTCCTCTCCTGCTTTTTGAAGACTTCTTGGAATAAAGAGAAGATTATAAACCACTTCCTGGAATGAAGAGCCAATGAACGGAATTGAGATGTGTTGGGCACTGTTGGTGTCCCCTTCAGAACTCCCGAATCTCTGGGTGCCTGTCCCCACATCTGTTGGCTGACTGGGCACACCTGCAACTTTCCTCACAGCACAGCCTTCAGGTAATAGAGGCCTGTAGGAGTCTAGTTTCTTTGAGTTGAGCTGGGACAAACTGAGGTATAATTTATGCTCCCAATTCCCCATGCAATCTGGGTGAGGCTGGAACTTTGGCTGAAGTCACACCCTTACCTACCTTCTTCCCCTTCCTCATCCCGTTTCCTTCCCCCCCTTACTCGCTTCTCCTGAGAGTTCTTTCCTGATGAATCAGTTACTCTCAAATCCTTGACTCAGGGTCTGATTCTAGGAAGAAGTGGCCTAAGACATTTTCCTTTTATCCACAAGGCCGTAAGGGAAGTGTGGCCTGTGCAGGTCCTAGGTGGGTCTGAGCCACACACCCAAACCAAGAAAACATGGTCTAATGTCAGGACACTGACAAAAACTTAGGGCTTTGAAATATTTTCCTATTTTTCAAAAACTCTCTGTGTAGGGCCAGAGTCAGAGAAGGGACCTGGGCCACACCAAATGGACTGCCCACAAGAGGATGAAGAGGATTCTAGGGTCAAATGGAAGAATCTGATTATTTAAGTGGAGTTTAGTCTGAATTCACACCAAGGGAAGAAGAGAAACCTTGAACAAGGGGCCCGAAGCACAGAAGGTAGGCACCAAGGAAACCACCAAACCCGACCCAAACTGAGAAGGTTGGTTAGCGCCAGAGCTGATGGCAACTCTGAACCCCCAACTTCAGGGTTCATGCTCTTCTTTCTATGCCCCATCCTGTGCATTGTGGGCTGTTTAGGGGCATCTTCTGTGCGGTGACAGAGCAGTATGGCACTGCGGGGAAAAACACTGGTTTGCAAGTCGGGCACATGGTTCTGAATGCAGACTCTGCTTGTACAGCAACAGACGAGAGAGGTGACCTACACACCTAATCACTCAAATGTGACCGTGAAGACAGTGGCAGCACCTCTGTCATGGTCACTGGAAGAGCATGAGATCACATGTGCATAGTACTTAGCTCTGGATTGGCCCCAAATGAGTAAATGTTGAATGAATAAATAAATGACAAAAAGAAATGACAATGCAAACGGTAATGACTAGGGGGTTAATGGGCCCTACAATCATCACGGAATATCCAGGTTCAAAACAATGGGTGGCAGCTAATTTCCAATCCCTAGCCCATCTGGGGAACCTGGGGACTGGTGAATGCTATTCACTGACCAAGTCACCATCCGTTTTTTGCTTCATATGTTGTGTGGATCCAGAGAAGATGGTGAAGAGAAAGAAATGGACCTCGTGAGTCGTCACAGGACGACAGATGAAGACACGACATGGACATTTGCTTCCTAAGTCTCTGTTTAAGCCAACTCTTGGACACATGTGCTCCTCCCAGCCTGACCACCATGCTGAGCTTCCATTTGAGGCAGTTCCCACGTCAGGGACACTGTCAAGGGGGTGACATCAAACATAAGTGTCAACATTTGAAGCCAGTGGAGCCAGCATGACAGCCCCAGAGAGCCAGTTGGTTTGATTATTGGAGGATCCAAGAGCAAACCTAAGAAGAGCCTGACTCCCTGGGGGGCTCTGGTGCAGGGACTGCTCCATAGACAGTGTCACATTGGCTGCAAAGGGACTGGGGTCAGGGGCAGAGGAACCTCCCAGATAAGACAGTTCCTGGGGGCTGCAGGCAATTCTCCACAAAAGGGGGCAGCTGTGAGCATTAGCAGCCAACGCTCAGAGCACCTGGGGGATAATGGATGCATCGGCCTTGCAAAGGAGATCAGGTGGGGCACCCACAGCACCCACTACAAATGGTGATGCATGCACTGAGTGGCAGTCACCAAAGGAGCCTTCCCAAATAGGACCTCTCTTCCTACTAGTGACGTCTGGCAACTCAGGATTTCTAGAAGAAACCAGTCAAAGAAGGAGTGGATGTCTTTTCTCTTGTTGGGATTTTAATCAGGCATAGCAAAAGCTTAAGTATCCACATCTTGGGGTGATACGGGAGTCCTGGCCTTGGTTTCTCTTCTCAAGCCCGAAGCACCTGCTTGCGTGGCCTCAGCACCCCTAGGGGCCCCCTGGCAGGAGATTTTGTGCCCCCCAGGCTCTCTCTTCTCTGGAAGAAAGATGGGCCTCTCGCTCCCCAACTCCCCCCCCCCCCCCCACAGGTGCCCCACTCGGCGGTGGCCTGGCAGACTTCATGGAAGAATGTTACTCTGGCCTGGGGCCCGGCCTCAGACAAAAGCCCTTTTGGAGCTAGGCCTGCATCCTCGGGCTGACAGAATCCTGCCTGCCTTCCCGCTGCTGACTAGGGAGGGCAGCTAAATTCATTCCCCTCAAATGGCTGGTCTCCGCAGGCCAAGGCCACTTGTCTGCTCAGAAAGCAAAATGAGTCTGAGCCCTTGCTGGCCTGTCTTGGCTCTGGGACAAGTAGCTGACTGTCCTTGCACTGAGGAGGGAAGGAAGATGAGATGTCCCACCAGCCAGACACCAGAGGCAGGGAGGCCTGCAGACACCAGTGCACTGGGGGTGGGCAGGAGGGGGCCCAGGGCCCAAAACAAAGCCAGAGTCTGAGCCCCAAACAAGCCTTCACACCCACCCCGGATCCTGTCCAGGGCTGGGAGGTGGACCAACCTGGGTCTGAACTCCAGGCTCTGCTACTTACTAATGGTACAACCCTCAGCGGTTCATTCTAGAACCTCTGTTTCCAAAACTTCTAAATGTGGACATAGAAGGATTACTAAATAGATAGAAATATTATAAGAACAGGTCAAAGCTTGCTGATTATAAGAAGAAATACACAGAGAGAACCAAGAAGATAAAAAAGGGGTAAAGAAAATAAAACTAAAATGGTTGAAATGATGCTAATAACTATATCATTTCTTTCCAGTCTATTTTTTTTTTTTGCATTCATGCACATGTGTGAATGTTGGAAATCACAACATTGAAGTGCCTCCATGTGTTTTGTTTGGTCCTCACAGATCTCACATTTAATACATACACGCATACGTAAGGAAACTAGCACTTACTTTGTAATGACTTGTTTTGAAGATTAAATGAGATAATATAAGCTCCTAGTACAATGCCTAGCACTTTCCCAGCAAGCTGACCTTCTAAGGCTACACCACCACATCACACATCTAAAACCTCTTGGTGGGGGCAGGGGTCAGCATTTAACATGGTTGGAATCTTCCAGATGTACCCTCATACCCTTCTCAACCAAGATCACTTATGCTGCTCATTTTTGCCATTCCACTTCAGAGCAAGTCTCAATCTCTTTGTGATTCTAACTATTCCTTTTGAATCTTTCTCCTGGCTTATTTCTGGGAGGCCATCCCCTGTGGTGTCACCTGGACCAAGAACTAGAGTTCCCACCCAAGGCCAGTCAGATGTGGCCACTGGAAGTACTGGCATGGCGCTGGAGGGGCTGCTGATTGCAGACCCATCTGGAATGGGAGACCTGTCACTATGGGATTTTCTCGGAACATTGTCCTCCAGACCACTGTGGTCCTTCATGGCCCCCAACCCTGCTTGCTTCTTCCCCTAGGAAATGGGAGATGTTAGAGGTGGATGTGGCCTTAAAGATCAACCCTGTCATTTTATGGATGGAAAGATGGACGCTCAGAGAGGTGAAGTGAGTACAAAACTAGAATATTAACCAGGCACAGGGGCAGAGAAGCTGGATGATCCCCTCCTGCCATCATCCGCTTCCTCGCTGTGCCGTCACCTTTTCCTTCTATACGCCTTGGATGAAATCTTCCAAATTTCTTGGATGGAAATTTGGGAGGTTCTACCAGGCATAATTTTAATAGCATTTCCAAGAGAAACAAAATTCACATCCATTCGGAATGTCAGAACCTCATGCGACCTTATTTGGAAATAGAATCTTTGCAGATGTACTTAAGGAGAAGTTAAACTGGATTGAAATGGACTCTAATCCAATGACTGGTGTTCTCATAAGGAAGAGGAAATTTCAACACAGACGCACAGAGGGAAGACAGCCATGTGAAGACAGAAGCAGAGGTTGGAGTTATGTGCCAAAGCCCAGGAATGCCAAGGGTGGATGGCAACCCACTCCCTGGAGGAGGCAGGAAGGATTCTTCCCTAAAGCCTTCCGAGAGAGTATACCCCTGCCAACTCCACTCCTCGATTTTGGGTTTCTAGCCTCCAGAACTGTGAGAGAATAGTTTTCTGTTGTTTTAAGCCACCCAGGTTGTGGTACTTTGTTATGACAGTCACAGGAAACGGAAATGCCCTCTTAGCCTGATTTCTCCTCCATCCTTTGATGAAGGAAGAACACAACTCTCAAGGCACACTGGTTTCCACAAATGTGTTATGAGCTGGTCCCACAGCTCCATCAGATTTGTGTTTTAAGCATGGCTTCCATGAATGGTGCCGAAGGTGAATGAAGCAGGATCAGATAGCCTCACAGATGGTGTTCTAAGTCCAGCCCTGCACTCACCTCCACGAAGACTGTATCCATACCTCCATTGGCTGGACGCCCGAACCGGGGCTCAAAGAGGCATAAGTGAGTGGGGCAGGGTTGCACCGTGGCTGAGAGCCTCATAACCTGCGCCCAGATTCTGGTTCCTCCTCTTCATCGTTGGCCACAGGACCTTAGCAAGCCTCTTAACCTCTTCGTGCTTTGGTTGCTTCGGTTGTAAAATATGGGTGATAATAAAATCCATCCAATAATTGGCAATTTCATAAGAACATTCATGGGAAGTGCCTAGAACAAGGTCTGGCACCTAGTAAATACCCAGTTATTTTAGTCCTTTTATCAGAGCCCAAAATCACGTGGTTCTGAGTGACAGAGGCAACATTTGAACCCAGGCCCATCTGGCTCCACAGAATGTGCTGGTTCCATGATTCTGTGCGGGGGAAAGAGCCAGAAAGCCCTAGGTGCCAGCTTCATCCATAGACTTCCTCTCAGCAGATGGCCCAAGGACGGTTGTGCACATGATGGTCTGGCTTGATGAGGATATCCCGCCCAATCAAATGCTCCAAACTGGGTAGCGACAAAGTCTCCGGTTGGAAGATTTCTTTGGGAAATAGGACTGTTGGGGGCTTGTGGAGAGGAAAGGATGTTCAAGTTCAAGCTGTAGCCCAGATGAGGCTGAGTCAAGTGAGGCCAGCTCTTCATTCAGATCTTAGATGGTGAAGTGTTTGTGTGCGTGAGTGTGCATATGTATGAGATTGTGTGCGTGTGGGGTGAATGTGTGTGCGTGCATGTGTGTGTGTGGTGAGAGGACTCAGAGTCACCACCCCACTGAGAAGAGTCAGTCAAAAGTCAGGTTCACAGTCATTTTTGCAACAGCTGCCGTACGCGGAGATTGCCTGCCCAGATCCGCCCTTGCTGCCTTGAACTGCCCCACAACGCCTCCCTGAGAGGCGGTGTGGACAAGGAGCTCCCAGCTCGGACTTGGGAACACAGAGGCCTGAACCGAAGTCCTTCCTCAGCCACTTACTGGCTAGGGAACATGGGCAAGACAACTCTTCTGAGACTCTGGTTTCTTTTTTTGCAAAAAGGGAATGATCTCTGACCCGATGTTGGGCAGTGGGGAAGAGCAAACAAGGTAATGCCCATATAGCATCAAGCCCAAAAGCACTGGGTTGGCCAAAAAGTCCATTACGTTTTTTCTGTACGGTGGCTCTCGTAGTGCTTAGCTGTCTTTAACTTCATTTGAAACAATTTTGTTAGATGGTATTGTGACACCTGTCATATCAGCGTGCACTTAAAAAAGCTTACCAAAATTGGTGAGATTTTGTGCTGCCATTTTAATATTGAATATGGACGAAAATATGCAACACTTTCAAAGTATTATACTTTATTATTTCAAGGTAAATACACAAAGGTAAAAACACAAATGAAACACAATAAAAAGATTTGTGCAGTGTATGGAGAAGGTGCTGTGACTAATCAAACGTGTCAAAAGTGGTTTGCAAAATTTCTTGGTACCACTGACATTTTGGCCAAATAATTCTTTCCTGTGGAGCTGTCTGATGCACTGAAAGATGTTTAGCAGCATCCCTGGCCTCTACCCACTAGAAGTCAATAGCAGGAGGTAGCCAACATACTCAAAATATCCAAATCAATAAAGTTATTGGTGAAAATAAAAACTTCTTTTATTGTGGGGAAAAAACTAAACAAACTTTTTGGCCAACCCCAAACCTGGATTCACCACATCGGTGCTGCTCTGATAACGATGTTGATGAACATGGAGATGAGGCTCACCCAGAGAGTGAAATGGGGGAGGCCGCATTTCCCCACCCGCCCACGTCTGGGCAGCCCCCTGACCATGCGCCCTTCCCATAGCCTGCAGGGGAAATCTGCTTAATAGACTTCAGCCTTTTAAGTTCCTTTGTAAATTCGTGCTTCTCCTGGATGTTGGCAAATCCCTTCCATTTCATTTCCCTTGGAAATGCTATTAAAATCCTGCCTGGTAGAACTTCCCAATTGATACATAAAGACCTCCTTCGAGAAGGTTGATCCTAAAACCAGCATCTCTGGTAAACACCGCCCTGCTGTGTGATTTGCTAACAATGACTGCATCTCTTTGTTCTGTGTCTTTTGGCTGACTTTCAGTTCATGAGGAAGTGTCTGTACAGAAGCCAACTTGAACTGATTTTTCAAGTGAAATTTCAGGGGACAATGTGCCAGGTGCCTCAGAGAGCTGGAATCTGGTGGATTCTGTCACCTGCTCACAATAACCGTAACTCACGTTTGGCTGGTGTGAGCCAGTTTCTAAAGCACCGTAGGTTCATATTTGGTATTTAATTCCATCTTCACAATAACCCCAGGAGTCTGATCTTGTTCTCACCATTTTGTAATTTTCCCACTTAACAGATGAAACAATAAGAGACCAAGGGATGTGCCTGGGCTGTGTATGTAGCTTCTGGGTGGTCTGGAAGCTGGACCCAGGATTTTATCTAAAAGCATTATTTCAATAATTTAGTGAACATCTACTTTGTGTCGGGTATGCAGCACCAAGCTCTGGGACCACAGAAATAACTTAGACATAGTGAGTAGCTGGGTAAGAGAGGAGGCAGGCATGGAAACCCCAGTGCGATATACATTGTAATATACACACATACAGGATTAGTCACTCATTCCTCACCCCTAGTCTCTCTTCAACACACTCAACAGGCTTCCAAACCTCTGAGACATTGTTGCAACTTTAACCCCAACCCTCTCAGAAAGCCCTACTCTCCCCAACATACCAACAACCTCAAGTTGCCAAATTCAAGGGTCAATTCTTCATTCTCGTTGAACTCAAGTTCTCAAAAGCAATTGTTACAGTCGATTCCTCCTCTCTTTCTTCTTAGGCTTTTATAACAACAAACTCTGAGTTTTTCCTTCATAGAAAGCCAAGATTCTTTTCAGTCTTCTTTGCTTTTCTGTTGACCTGTTTGTAAATGTTGAAGCACCCTGGACTCGGGTTAGCTCCCTTCTCCCGCCCTTGGCCTCTCTCTCCTTACATTCCGTTGTGGTCCGATGACTATAAATGCTACCCGTGTGCTGATAATTCCAAGTGCTCACCTTCACCCTGATCTCTCCCCCAAGTTCAAAGCCTGGGTATCCAGTTAGCTCACTGATATCTCCACCTGGATTTGTAACAGTCATGTTAGAGTTCACAATAAAGTTAGCATGTTTGAAACATTCCCTTCCTGTTCCTCCCCAGCCCTGTCCCTCCTTTCTTGCCTATCATGGTTAGTGGCACCATCGTTCACCCAGTGACTCGGGTCATGCTTGATTCCTCTCTCCTCATAAACCATATCCAATCTACCAGCAAGTCCTGGGGGTGCAGCCCTCACACTGTATTGAATCCACTCTCTTTTCTCCCTCTCTACTGCCACCGCCCTGGTCCCACCATCGTTATCTCTCCGAGACCAGTGAAACGGAATCCTAGCTCCTATCTCTGTTCTGGCTTCCTATTGACTCATGGGGGCAGACAGACCTTTTAAAAGAAGCAATGAGATCATGTCAGTCTACTGCTTAAAACCCTCCGTTGGCTCCCCTTGCTTTCATGAGATTCAAATTGAGCGTGACCTGCCAGGTTTCTCATTGTTCCGCTCACTCCTTCCTCTCTGACCTGCTCATCTACAACTCTTACCCGGCTTCCTCGCTGCCCTCCAGCCAAAGTGCCCCCGGGCCTCTGCCCCTGCTCCTCCTGATTGAATTCGTCTCCCTCACACCTGGGTTCTTACCGTTCTTTCAGGTCTCAACTCAGGACAGGTCATGTTCTGCTTCCTGGCCTAGGTGCTGATCGTACGGGTGTGTCCTTTGTGACAATTCGTGTGGCTGAACACACCGTTTTGATAGTTCCCTGGATTATGTTATACTTCAATAAGAAGTTTTAAAGCAATCATAATGGTTTCATCGGGAAAATTCCTAAGAATGAATTTTCACTATTAAGGCAAATTATAACTTTTTGGCAAATGGTACTATTGTGGATTTGGTGGAATTGTGCTCCCTAAAGGTATGTTGAGGCCCTAGTCCTAGGCACCCGTCAATGTCACCTTATTTAAAAATGCGGTCTTTGCTGATGTAACCAAGTTACATGAGGTTATAGCAGACTAGGGTGGTCCCTAAATCCAATGGCTCCTTTAAGGGAGAGGGAGGCTTGGAGACATACAGACACACAGGAAGAAAGCCATATGACATGGAGGCAGGGAGATTCAAGTGACACAATGACAAGCCAAGAGGTGCCCAGACTTGCCTGCAACCCCCAGAAGCAAGGGGAAAAGCCCTGAAGAGACTGTCCCTTACAGCCTCCGGAGGAAACTGCCCTCGACAGCACCTTGCTTTCTGACGTCCTGCCTCCCAAAGTAGGAGACAATCAATTGTCATTGAGTTAAGCCTCCTAGTTTGTGATCATTTGTTGTGGCAATCCTAGAAATTCCAAGTATCGAATTCCAAGACATTACTTTTTGATCCCCACTCGGCTTCTTGGTAGAAAAGGTAAAGAATGTTCCCAAGCGGTGGTCACATTGAATCATTTTTGATTAACCCTCTTGTTTTCAGCCAATCCCAGGTCACCTCCCAGCCTTTCCACTGCAAATGACTAAATCAGTCCATTTCCGGGCAGGTCAGTTGCTGGGGTGGCAGGGGTAACGGCACAAACTTCAGATGCCGTCCATCCCAGTGCCTCTCGGGTATTAATGTTAGGTGAAGATCTTTCCCTTCTTACTGAGCTCCTTTCTCATTAAATACTTCAGGATTACTTTATTAAACATAGACACTATAGAAAAACAAATAAAATAAATAAAAACTACTCAAAACCCACATCCAAAGACAACCACCATTCGCATTTTTGGTGTAACTGCCTGCCAGATAGTTTTCTTTGCATAAATATATTATTTTTTATAAGAAAAAATATCATCCTTTCCTAATTGACTATATCTCTTCTTTTTCTTTTTCTTGATAAACACAGACTTTAAAAAATACTCTTGAGACCCATCCTGCCTCCCACACACACATTTCTGCCTTTGTTTTTCCCCATGCAGCCCTAGCCCTCAGCCCCTTCCTGGGACCAACCCATGGCTCCACACAGGAAGCCCATTCTCTCTCCCGCCCGGAGTTCGCAACACAAACAGTACAAGGGGAAAAGGGTGTTTTCCAAAGGCTCCTTTGGTGTGGTTGCTTTTCCAAGGACTTCTGTGGTGTGGTTGCTGATTTTCCAGCAAATATTATACTCTTTGCTTTTGCTTTTAGGGTTCAGGTGCTGAGAGTTGAGTTAATTACATTCCTCCATTCAAGACATGATTATTCTCAACCTCAGGCAAAGAGCTTCTTGTTTTAGATGTTCCTTTACGCTTCAAGTCCCCACCCCCACCTCATGAACATCCATCCTAGTGTGTATGATTTATGGCCTGGAATGGGTGGCCTCCGTGGGCACCTCCAGATCCACTCTCCATTTCTCTTGGCCCAGCTCTGGGTCCTGGAGGCTCATCTGTGGGGTGAGCAGCAAACGCTTGCCCTGCGGCAGGGGTATCAAACTCATTTTCACCAGGGGCCACATCAGCCTCCCGGTCGCCGAATGTAACTTTAGGACTGTATAAATGTAACTACTCCTTAACTCGGGGCAAGGAGCTTGGCGCTGTCGCCGGGTAGAAACAAGGTGCCAGGATGGATAAAACAAGGTAGAGGGCTGGATTCGGCCCGTGGGCCTTGTGATTGTCACCTGTGCCCTATGGCTTCTGATTGCATCTGATCAATGGGAAGCTCTGCCAGGAGATCCAGAAGGATCCTCTTTCTCCCTTCCTGCCAGGGGATAAGGTCCTCTGCTGGGGCAGGTGTGGGCTGTATCCCCACAGCTCCTATGAGGTGACCCTTTCCAGGAAGCTCTCTCAACTGATTTGGCCTCATGTCTAGGGCACAGGTAGGTCCATGTCTGTTTCTAGCTCCAGGCACTTCACTGTCACTGGTTGCTTTTCCTAATCCTGCCCACACCTTTGTAAATAGTCCTTTTATTAATTCTCCAAGTCTCGACATGTGGATGTCCATCTTTTCCCTGCCTAGAGCATGCCGGATAGTAATAGGCAGGTGTCTTTGTAAAATAAGGAATGTTCCTTATGTGCGCATGTGTGTATTTAATGAATAGAATATCACTGCCCTCCAGATCTCATCCCGTTTCCTATTTATTTCTGGGACGTTGTTTCTGTGGTCTGCGTGACTGTGAATAACCCAAGTGTTTGCTTCTCACTGCCACACGGCAATGCCTCCCCTCCCCACCCCACCAAGCATGCCTCCTCTTACTTCTGCAGTTCCCTGGTGAGGAACTGCCCCAACTTTCTGCAATGCCACACTAAATGCCAATTTTCATACACTTTTCATCCAGCATTTTTCAGTTCTTTTCCTAGTCTCAGTTTTGAATTTTATGAGCAAATCGCATTGCGTCAACCTCAAGTCTATGTTCCTCAGTTAAACAAAGTGACCCTAAATTCATAAAAGGTGCTTTAAAATGTGTTTCTTTCCTGATTTTTCTGCTGCAGTCACAAATTGTGTAATAGCAATAAGGGACAGGCATCACCCAGGCTACCATTTATTGAACACTTTATGTGTGCCGGGCTCCCCTTGAGCCTGGTGTGAGCTCCAGCCCACCAACAGGGTGTGGAGCCAGCTCAGACTGCCTTTCAGGCCAGCTGTTTAATTTCCAAGAATTTTGCATGCCAGTTACTAAACACAGAAATTTTAAAAACGGAATTATGTAAACTCATAATTACATAAACTACATTAGAGACAAACGTAATAAAAACTCAACGCTCATCAGTCCCTAATTATTTTACTACCCATAACTATTATCTAGGCTCAAATCACGTCTATTGTATCTGTACGGAGGAAATACCAGAGGATGGAACACATCTCTTTCCAATTCCACGTTCCAAGATGCTGCTACCTTGTGTCTTGAAATCAGCTGTGGTGGGAGTACTTGTACCACGGAAACTACCAAACATCAAGGAGCAGGAATAAGCCCTCCACACAGCTGGTCGCTAAGCACATACCAGGACACCACTGCACTTGACCCTCAAGGCAGTCCATTGAGACTGTTTTTATTGCCTTTTATTCAGTTTACAGATGAAAAGTGAGGTTTAAAAGAGATAAATAGGCATTCCGAACCCTAAATCTAGTGAAACTTAGACTCAGGATTGCAAGGATAACTTGTGAACCTGAAGGTCGCACCCACCCAAGGGGCCGTGGGACAACCAGGGCAGACGCAGCAGCCGAAAGGCAGGATCTGTTGTGCAGCATCCTGTGCAGACGAGGAAACTCTGCCTCTCCTCCTCTCTTGCCACATGATGACCTCTCTGCGTTTCTTCCTGTGCTTGCTTTATTTTCATCTCTCTGCTTTCGTGCACCCATTTCCGCCTCATGGTTCCCAAGCCCTCGATTTAAGAGCCTGCACGGGCTGACTGGAGTGACTTCCAGAAACACCACGGTCCTAGAACAGGATCTGATTGGCCCAGCCTGGGCCATGTAGCTGCCCCTGGTGCAACCTAGGAGTCCAGCAGGGCTGCTGGATATAAGGGAGTAACGCAGGGAGGGAGTGGGCTGAGCAGATGCCCAGAGTGCATCTCCTGTCTTACCAAGACCTAGCCGGCGGGGGGGCCACTGGGATGCTCCCTCGGGCAAGGAGAACAGTAATAACATTAACCACTCTTCTCGTTCTTAGAATGTGTGGCATTTAACACAATAGCCCTGTGAGGTATTTGCTATTATTGTCATCACTCTCATTTTACAGATAACTGAGGCACAGAGAGCTTGAGAAGCTTGCCCAAGAGCAGTCATTAGTGAGGGGCAAGGCCAGGAATCCAGCCCAGCTGTCTTCAACATTGCCGCTCTTACCTGCTACGTCACACACTCAGCCAGCCGTTCAGATCTGCCAGGCTGACCTTTCAGAGCTGTTGGCAGGAACAAATTACATAATAATGCCTTGGAGAACCATCTAAGTTCTAAAAAAACAGGTCCCTCCTCTGCTTCTGCATTGTCCTTTACGCTAGAAATGAGCCAGAGGTGGGGCACACGTTACAAGTCAGCCTGGGCTCCCTGGCTCCTCCCCACCATTCCAACCAGGACATCGCCCCTCTCCTTAAGCCATGTTTGCAGAAGGACTCTAGTAAACTTGAAACGTGTCACTTAAAAGAGGCAGTAAAGCTTTTATTGGACCAATGGTCAACACCTACACTTTCTCCAGTGAGCACTGAGGGAGCAGGAGAGAGGGCAGGAACCTTGCTTTGTCCATTAAGGACAGCTGGGGGAGGCGGGACCCGAGCAGAGTCTGGGGTGAAGGCAGGAGCTGCAGTGTGGGACGGGGTATCTGATGGGAAGTGATGCCCTGTGCCAGCTGTGTCTTGCCTTGTCAGAATTGGAGCCATCAGAATCACCGTGAGCAGAGGGAGCTCCCTGTTGTTCAGATGAGGAAACTGAGGCCCAGACCGGCTCAGGACCAGGCTGTTTTGGTCTCTTTTTTGGTTCACCAGCTGGCCTCTGTCAACCCTTCCACAATACCTGAACATGTTCTTTCAGGATGGTTTCCCCTGCCTGCGGCAGCCACTGGGGAGTCACCACTGGGGACGCAGGGGTGCAGAGAGGACATAGGCGGACACGCACAGGACTGCCCGCCTGAGCTTCCTCAGGTGTCTTCACTTCCATCGCTGTGTTCTTGCTCAATTGGAAGTGGTGCTGTTGTAGGAGGAGCCTTCCCTCCTGCATGCACCTTGACAAAATAAACTCCACACCCATCTGCCTGGTGGTCAAGACTCCCTCCTCCTCTACTGCTCAGCTCTCCTGTCCCCTCCTTGTCAACAAGGTTGCCACCCTCTTCCCCGGCACCCAGAGCTACATCCGCTGTGGTTGACAGTCCATGTGTCATATCCTGTCTTCACAGTTAGCGTGAGCCTGAGGAGGGCTCTCAGGTAAGTCTTTTCACTGATGCTCAGTGAGGCTTTTATTTATTCACTGTCGGATTCTTCTACCCCCCCTCTCAGAGAATCTTTCAGATCTTCTCTTTTACAGGGAGAGCTGCCCTGTAGAGAGCCCCTAGCACTCCAGGCACTTTACACATGATCTCTATGAAACCCCCAGCAGGAGGGGACATTACCTCCATTTTGCAGAAGAACCTGAGGTTCAGGGCCACTAAGTGGCAGGTGGCTGCCAGCAGGGGATGAGCAGCAGATCAAGGTTCAAGTCTATGGCTGCCTGCCTCCAAAGCCCCTGCTGTTTCCCATCTGCTCACCCTCTACTCATTCACTTTTGGTGGACTCCACCTCTCACTTCAACAAGACAATGGAGACTGCCAGGTGTAAGCTGTCTCCACTTCCTGCTGCCCACCTTTCAAGGCTTCGCCCTCCACATTCACCCTCACTTCCCTTCCAGCCTCAGAGGGTGACCGTCCCAGTGCCTCACTGAGTCCAAGCTCCCCATGCTCTTGCTCAGCCCCACCTGCGCCAAGATCCCTGCTCTGTAGAAGACCTCCCTTCTCTTGTGTCTTCAGCCTCCTCTTTCCAGTGGATTTCCCTTCAGCCCATTAACTTGCTCAAGTACCTTCTGTTATTCTTCAAAACAAAACAAAAAGTTGATCCTGGTTCCTCAAACAAATGTAAAAATGGAATTACCATATGACCCGGTGATTCCACTCCTAGATATATACTCAAAAGATTTTAAAGCAATTAAACAAACACTTGAAGAGGAATGTTCATAGCAGTACTCTTCACAACTGTGAAAAGGTGAAAAGATAAAACCAGGTGTCGGCCCACACGTGGATAAACAAAATGTGCGGTATCCACACAAAGGGCTCCCTGTCTCCATTCTTGCCCCTCTCAATTCCATCCCCAGCACAGCTACGAGAATGCAAATGCAGCCATGTCATACTCCTTAAACTCCCCTTTGCCTTCAAAACCAAGTCCAAGCATTCAGGCAGTGTACTTCTTCATGATTTGACCTCTACTGATGCCCACACTGTCCTTAAAATGTTGAAATATCCAAGTGCTGTCCTTAGTTATCTGCTTACCCAGTGGTTTTCTCCCCTTTGAGCCTTTGTGTGAAATGCCCTTCTCCATCTCTGCCCACCCCTCTGATCTGGCAAACTAGGCTCATCCTGAAAGATCCCATTCTAGTGTCATCTGCTGCAGGAAGGCTTCTCAGAACTCACCACCTCTGTGCAACTGGATTTTTCCCCTGCCTACCTGTGTCTTTGCACTTTGTGTAAATCACTGCCCCACCTCCACCCTATCCCCTTAGACTGAATAACAGGAAGGCAAAGTTAGTGTCTTATTTGATTTGTTATCTCCAGCATCTAGAACAGGGTCTAGCACATAGGTCTTCACTACAAATCTATTAAAGTGAACATTGAAAATTCATTTTACTCACCACTGTGTCCTTATACATCCTCTCAGCTCAAGCTCTGCAACTTACAGATGCAGCAGGTGATTGTTAATGTTGCCCCATTTCTTCTGGGACAAGGACCATGTTGTGTACACTTTGCCCCCTCTACAGCCAATGGCCCAGCACCTTGTACCCATGTTGTTGGAACAAGGAAGCTAAGAGTGTTACATACATCGATGTCCCTCCACGTGGAAACATAGAGCATGGGGAAAGGAAGTTCCTCATAAGAGGGCTTGAATTATTTTATCTCTGTTCTGAACAACCTGTAAGGAGGATATTAATATCTCCACTTTAAGGTAAGGAAACCGAGCAGGTTTAAGTAAGAGCACAATATCATACAGCCAGCAACTGGTGGAGCTGGGATTTGACTCCAGGTTTTCCACCACGGGACCTTGATTCACTTCCACTTTCCATTAGGGACCTCATCCACTCACACAGCCCCCTCCTGTCCGACAACCTCTGCTAACAAAGCATGCAGGGACCATGAGCATGGCAAAAATAATATATACTTTTAAAAGCTAGGTTAAAAATTTAGAATAGGGAGGTGTTCTTGTTACTGTGATCAAGCAGGTGGAGGCCCTAGTTAAGCCGGACTTTGGAAAGTAGATGGAATTCCTGTGGATAATTTCTGTGTTGCTTCCCATTATTCTGGTTTGTTGGGTCATAAGAATCTGCCCAGACACCCATTTTTCTTTCCTCTCATGTGTTGATTTCTGAGTAATGCTTTAGTGTTGGTTCCATGATCAGTGATCTGGGGCAGGTTTCTTACACTTCCTGTGTTTAGGTATCATCATCTGTAGAATGTGATTGTGGTAAAGACTAAATCACACGGAGTCTACGAAAGTGCTTGGGTCACAGCCTTGCTCAACTCCTTTCCCTCCGTCTCTCCTGACTTTGAGTCTGTTTTCACTGCTGCTGCTAGAAAACCCACTGTACGTTCATTGTCAGAGAGCTCCTTGATGTTGATGGTGCCTGATTTTGATGCTGGCAGCTGCTGGCCACCTGCCCAGAGCCCGCATTGAAAGCCTGACTGCTGGTCTGAACAAACATTACCTTGCTTCGTACAAGGGTGGAGACAAGATGTTGTCTTGATGTGATTCTTCCGTGAACACCTGCTGCTCTGCACAATGAAGCGTGAAGCATGTTTCTCTTTGGAAAAGGAGAGCTGGTGACAGTGTGGAGCTGAGACCCAGGAAGAGGATGCTTCTGAGTCCCCTGAATTCCCCACATAGAACCATTTCCACCTGCCAGTCCCTGGGTTGGAGGATGAAGCCGGCTGGCCAAGGCTTCCTGCCATCAGAGCTTGTGTGTGTGTGTGTGTGTGTGTGTGTGTGTGTGTGTGTGTGAGAGAGAGAGAGAGAGAGAGAGAGAGAGAGAAAGAGAGAGAGAGAGAGAGAGAGGAGAGAGAGAAGGTTTTGTGCTTGTTTGGGGGGTTTTGTGGAGGAGATCTTGGACTGACTCAGATCTACCTCGGTTTTTAAATGGTTTCTCAATTTCCAAAAACGACTTCTGGAATTAATTCCATCCCCTAAAATTGTTGGCCTCTTCTATCCACAAATTGCTCCTCTTCCTTTCTTCCCTCCCACCTCCAGGCTCTCCAGGCCATACTCACTTTGACTGCAGAGACTAAGTTTCATTTTTATACCTTCTGCATATCACCTGTCCCCTCCCCTCCACACACATCCACTCTGCAGCTGGCATTTTGACTAACGCATAAAAGGTAGTCATTCAATAGGTAAGGAATGAATGAAACCAGGGTAAGCTTAGATGGTCTGATATCTTTCTGAACTCAAGGAGTCCAGGGACTGTAGAAGATAGAATGGGATTTGGGAGGTCTTGTATCCTAGTCTTAGCTCAGCCAATAGATGATGATGATGATGATGATGATGATGATGATGATAATGATGACGACGACGACGATGGTGATGTAATAAGAGCTAACCTTTATTCATCCCCTTCTATATTCCTGGTACATGTAAAGCTCTTTCCAGCCGCTTGTTTCTTACTCAGTCTTTACAACAACCCTTTAAATAATGGCCCTTATTCCCATTTTACAGATGGAGAGTCTGAGGCTTAGAGAAGTTAACTTGCCCAGGCTCCCCCCAGCTACTATATTTGACCCAGCTTTGGCTCTCCTGGCACCCAAACTTTTCCCAGTGTGCTACCACCCCTGCCTGTCCTTGTCCTGGGTCACTGTGGCCAAGACTCTTCCCCTCTCTGGGCTGCACTGTCCTCATCTGTGAAATGGAGGCAGGAGAAAGTGGCGTGATGACTGAATTCCCTGTTAGAACTCTGTCTCCACGAGATTACTAGCAGTCCCAAAGTGGGATCCCTCCCGTCGTCTGCAGCTTTCCCAGCTCATAAAGCCCCTCTCCTCCTTCTCATTGAGCAAATTGCCTTGGAAACAAGATTTGCCCACACAGTTAGGCCAGCTCCCCAGAGTTACTGCTCTAGGCAACTCACAGCGGCGGGCGGTTCCTGGAACAGGCCTGTCCATGCTTACCCTGAGGTCCTAGGAGGCCCTGCCTGTCCTTCCGACTCAGCTTTCCTTCTCAGAGAGCCTGGCAGCGGTTCCAATTTAGAGTGGTTAGACCAGCGAAGCCAGTCCTTTGCACAATTCAGGCAAGGCAGGGCTGCAACTGGGCAATATAGGGCTCTAGGAAGCATCTAGTTCTGGACAGAAATGATGTCAACAGTCCTAAGAGGCTGGACTCACCCATCCCTGTGGGCTACAGAAAGGGATCCATCACTTGTTCTATGTAGTTTACACATTCATTCATTCATTCAACAAACACATATGAACATCCATGATGAGACCTCATTATGCTAGGCACTTAGGATAAAAGATGGTGCCCTTCTCTTCAAGAGTTCATCACTGGGGAGGGAGTGGAGAGCCAGACACTCAAACAGAGGAATCCAACACAAAGCAGCACTTTCTTTGGCTGTGGGGCCCTCAAACATTGCATACCCTCTCTGGGCCTCAGTTTCCTCATCAGCTAGATGGGGTTGATAATATCTCATCTTTTGCCTCATCTTCTGCAACCCCCCACATCCTGTAGACCATTCCCAGTTTCCCAGATGCATCAGACACTTAGACTCCCATCTCTTTGCATCGCTTCCCCCTCCCCGCCTTCTCTCTGCCCGGGATGCCCTTTACCCAAGCACACCTTGAAAATACCTACTCAAACCCAGCACCTCACATAGTCTCAGGCATAGCAGAAAATGAATAAATATTTGCTCAATGAATAAATCTCACAAGATCAAGTTTCTCCTTCTCCCGCTTTCCTGCTTCCCCCCTTCCCTCTTCCTTACCCATGACTGATTTCCGAACGCAGAAAAATGACCCATTCTTCCCCAGTAAACTATAACAGGCGCTATGAATGACACAGAACATTGGTGTTCAGTAAACATTTAGTACAAGTGAAAAACAAGTTAATCAGGAAAGGTATTATTACCTTCATTTCAATAATGAGTTTTAGGTTCTGAAAAATCACGAAGAACTTTGTGAATCATCCTGGACGATTAAGCAACTTGCTCAACCACCCGGGACCCATGGAAGCCTCCTTCTCTGACCTGAATCTGAGCTGTCAGACCACAGCCGTCCTAGGCATTGGAGAAAAGAACACATTTCGTAACTTCTAAATGCATGTTTTCCAACCTCTCAGAAACGGAGATGCATTTTTCTTTCTTTAATGGTGCATAAAATGATGGTGAGGTAGCTTACAAGCAATGTCCTTTGAATTGACAAACTACATTATTAGTCATAACTGGAAAATCTGGAAGCGACCTACATTTGGCAGCTACTGATTAAATAAATGAAGGCGCTTTTTATGCAATTGAATAATACCAAATAATGATAAATGCTGTTAATAATTATGATTAATTATAAATCTTGTGAACTGCCCGGCGAGCTCAGTTGGTAGAGCATGGGACTCTTAATTATAAATCTTGTGTGTGTTTGTGTACAGGGAGAAGCCATTTGTGACATATTGCTTTGCTAACTGAACTTGACTTCCATCTGATTCCATTTTTGGTTGAAAAACAATGCCGGACAGATAGCTGCCTCAGTGTAGGTGAGGATCACACAACATTAATGAGAATGCAGGTGTTCTTTTCCCACAGCTGAGCTCTCATTACCTTAGAAATAGCTAATTCTAACATTATTGATTTGGGGGGGATTTTTCAAAGAGCTTATTTAAAATAATTTCTGACTTACAGAAAAGTTGGAAAGTAGTACAAAGAACTCTCATCTATCCTTCTTGTGGACTTCTCTCTCTCTTGCTTATCTAGCTATATTTGTGTTGACATAGTTATTTTGTATAAAACATCTGGGAATAGGTTACATATGTCATGTTCCTTTACCCCTTAGTATTTCAACATGCATTTAGGAACAAGGATCTTATCTTACGTAGCCACCAAACCATTAGCAAATTCCAGAAACATAACATTGATATAATGCTTTCATCTAAACTACTATTCACATTCCAACTTAATCAATTTTCCCCATTGTGTCCATTACAGGACTTTATTTTCTCCTGTCCAGAGTCCACTACAGGTCAGTGCATCACATCTAGTTGTCCCATTTGTCCACCTTCTGTACCTGGAACAGTTGACCAGCCTTTTTTGTCTTTCATGACATCGACAGTTTTTAAGAAAAGCGGCCTATCATTATGTTAGATTGCCCCTTAATTTAGGTTGTTGGACATTTCCTTGTAATTTGGTTCAGGTTATGCATTGGAGATGGAATGTTACATAAGCGGTGTCGTGTCCTTCTCAGGGTGTCACTTCTAGAGACATAGATGACTGTTCCTTAGTGGTGATACTGACTTTTACCACTTAGTTATTAGCCTTCTCCACAGCATGGCTTCTATTTGTCCTGTTGTAACTAATAATTAATTTGAGGGAAGATACTTTGAGACTATGTAAATTTCCAGTTTCTTGCTTCTTCCCCAACTCCTATTCAGAATTCATGGATAGATCTTGCTTGAATCCATTTTTTACTATATAGTTGCAAAAATGGCGATTTTTGCAGTGCAATCATTCCTTCTACATTTATTAATTTATAAAGAAAGAGCTTCTCCCTTATTTATTTACTTACTATCAAAATGAACTATAGAGTCTTATTTTATTCCATGGGTTACAATCCATTCCTGTCCATATGTATCCTGATGTTCAAAATTACCTTAGCTTCAGCCAGTGCCCATTCAAGCCACTTCTTGTGTCTTTTTGACATGCTCCATCATCTCTGTTTGTCTGAGTACTTCCTTCTGGCCTTCCTCTCTGGCCCAGCAAGATGTTCCAGGCTTATCTTGTACCTTCTATGCTCTAGTTTTGCAATCAGCCATTTCCCCAAGGGGATTGCTTGCTTTTAGTAGATAATGGCATTTAGAAACCAAGATCTGAGTACATTATGGCTGTTTCATTTTTCTTATTTTCAATTATCTGTATCTTCGTTTTACTTTTTTTGTTTCCTTTTAAAAAGGATTTTATGTATTTATTTTTCAGAGAGGAGAAGGAAGGGAGAAAGAGAGGGAGAAGAACATCAGCGAAAGAGAGAAACGTGAATTGGTTGCCTCAAGTACACACCCCAACTGGGGACCGAACAAGCAACCCAGGCATGTGCCCTGACTGGGAATCGAATCAGCGACCTTTTACTTTGCGGGACAGTGCCCAACCAAGGGAGCCACACTGGTCAGGGCTGTATCTTCTATTTGAAAACACAAACAAACACATACTTCTGTATAAAAAAAAGTTGAAGTTATTTTTATATCATTTTTAAAGAGAAGACAAAACAACTGAAAGATAGGGGGCTATTGTCCTGACATGTGTGGCTCAGTTGGTTGGAGCATCAATCCATAAAGCAAAAGGTTGCAGGTTCCATGCCCGGTCAGGGCACATACCTGGGTTGCAGGTTTGGTCCTCGGTCAGGGTACATACAAGAGGCAACTGATCAGTGTGTCTCTCTCACACTGATGTTTTCTTTTCTCTCTCTCTCCCTCCCTCCCATATGCAGCTGACATACTCAGAATACCCAAATCAATAAAGTTACTGGTAAAAATAAAAAATATATCTTTCCTTTAATAGAAAAAGACTAAATGGACTCTTTGGCCAACCCAACAGTTCCTTTGAGAAGGAATGCAAATCCTGGACACTCTTTTATATTATCCAGGGAACTCTCATGCTTCAGGGGTCACATCTCCTCCCATGAAAACCTTCACTACAGGTTTACTCCTGCCCTCAGTCCTGCACCCCCATTACACTTTGCCTGGGCTCTCTATAGTGCTGACCATGTGACTTTGTCATCGGGGGTCACCTTGACTCTCTGTGAGCTCAGGAGGCCAGAGGCTGTGCCCTTTTTCATTCTTGTAGCCTCAGCCTCACACAGTGTCTGTCAATAGAGTTCAATAGACACTGGAATGAATGAATGAATGAATGAATGAATGAATGAATGAATGAATAGAAGTTGAGACACTGCTGTTGAAGCTAAGCAAGGCAGATGGAGACAGAATGAGATATCGGGATTCAGCAGTTTGTTTTGAGACAAAGCCGAGGGGCGGACCACCCAGTTCCATACCACCGTCCTGGCACCCTGTCCCAGGCACTCTCATCACCGGGTTTTGTTTTTCTCCACACCTTTCTATCTGCTGTGTTATTTGTTGTTTTCTTGCTTATTCTCTGTCTCCCCAATCTTGCCCCCTTCCCTCAGAACGTGCCTCCTGCCTCATAGCTCTGCCCCAGTTCTGGCATAGCCAGGGGCATGTACCCTCGGCCCCGTTTATCTGCGGTTTCTCTCCACAGTTTCAGTCACTGCGGTCAACCAAGTTCTGAAAATATTTCATGAAAAATCCCAGAGAGAAACAAGGTATAAATATTAAATGGCACGTCATCCTGAGCGGCGTGATGAAATGTCGCGCTGTCCTGCTCCATCCCACCCAGGACATGAATCAGCGTCTCCACGCTGTGGACACCCCCTGCCCGTCAGTCAGTCCTCAGATTGACTGTCGTGGGACCACATTCACATAACTTTTATTACAATACATTGTTGTGATTGTCCTATTCCATTACTAGTTAGTATTGTTGTTAATCTCTCATGGTGTCCAATTTATAAGTTAAATTTTATCATTGTTGTGCATCAATAGGGAAAGGATAGTATATGTAGGGTTCAGTACTACTCATGTTTTCAGGCATCCCTTGGGGGTCTTGGAATGTGTCCCCCATGGATAAGGAGGGACTAATGTAATAGGAACCTTATAGCTGTCTATTGAGTGATGAATGAGTGAATGAATGAATGAACCCCTGCTCCTTTGGAAGGCCTAGGATCTGCCCTCAAGGCCTTGTTTTTGCCATGTGACAAACAGCATATTAAACTTAAGATACACCCCTTCCTAGGGGCCTTTTAAGGGTGGCAATGACTTCCAGGTCTCCCCCCCCACCTCCTCCCAGCTTTCCTCATTGTCTTCCTCCTTCTACCTTGTGTACAAGTATTCCCTGAGTGCCTGCTGTGTGCTGCTCACTGTCCCGGCTCAGGTCTAGTGTCCTGATGAGATCGCTAGTGGGGGAATGCCAGAAAGAAGGCTCGGACATGCGCAGGTGTGCTTCTTCACGCTATGAGTTCGTCCGCCCTGACTCGAGACCCGGCAACTCTGCTTCATGAAACTGCCGAGGAGGCTGGTTAAATGTTAAGTAGCGTTTATTCAGTGGTGGCAAGTGTGGCAACATCTAGCTTGGAATGTCCTATTCAGTGTGGAAGAGCGTGGTTATTTGGAATTCTTGCAGCAACAGTGGTAAGGCTGTTGTAGATAAAAGACTGGCAAACATCTGTTGCTGCCCCTGAGACACATGGAGAGAAATGGGGGGAAGAGAGAGGGCCCTTCCTCTTCTTGAGAGTAAAGCAGAAAAACACTTCTATGGGGATGGAGGGGAGAGGAAGGCTTGTGTGTCATGGTCAAGGGACATTTTTGATCCATTATACACATTTACATACCTTTATTCTCATTATAAATTAATATGTGCTAAATTTGAAGAAAAAAAAACAGAGATATATAAAGAATAAAAGAGTAATCTCTCTAATTCCTCCCAAAATAATAGACTGGCAATATTTGTGGCATATTCTCTTTTAGTCTCTTTTCTAAGCATGAGATCGGTTGTACATATTTGAGAGCACACTGTTGGTATAATCTCATCTCTTGCTTTTCTCACTTGGTATGCCACAGGTTTTTCCCACAAAAAACTCAGGAGGAAAGTAAGTTGCAGAATAATACATATAGTCTGATACCAGAAAAAAACACAATCCTAAATACGAATGTGTATACTCAATGCACACATGGAAAGGACATTTGTAAATTTCTGAATGGACACACTTCCAACTCAACGTATTTCCAGAGAGAGAGGAAGAAGAGACCGGCTGGCACAGGAAAAGAGGGGATACCAGTCTTACCCTCAATGCTCAGTCTGCAGAGGGAGAGGGAGGTGCAGGTTTGCAAGTATGATGTACATAATCAAAATTGTCTTTGAGTTGAACTTTATTATAGTCACTATTATATTGTTTAATCTTATATCATGAGGCTGTACCTTACTACACTTAACCTTTCTTCTAAGATCTGACATCAGGATTGTTTGAAAGTTTTAACTATTCTCAGTAATTTTGTGGTGAGCTCCTCTGGGTATGAATCTTAATCTTAATCGTAGATGATTTCCTTTGCGTGAATTTCTACCAGTGGAATTCTTTGACAGTGTTCATCCATTTACACTGCTCTGAGCACTGCCTGTTAGTGTGTGCCTCACCACATCCTCACAAGCACTGAGGATTATCAGTTTTTTAAAATATTTTTATTTTTAATTGTATTGATTGGGATGACATGGGTTAACAAAATTATAAAGTCACACAGGTTTCAGGTGTACAGTTCTATAACACATCATCTGTACACTGCATTGTGTGTTCACCAACCCAAGTGAAGTCTCCTTCCACCACCACTTACCCCCCATACCCTCCTGAGGATGATCAGTTTTTGAAATTATTACTAATTTGGTGCTGACTCATTTAATTTTAATTGGCTTTCTCTATTAGTAGCAGATCTAAAACTTTTTTGTACCTTTATTGGTCATTTTCCCTGAGTAAGGATGTTTCTTTGTTGACTTTAAGGGAAGACAAAAGACAGAAACTCTTAAAGGAGGGAGCAACAGGGGTACACATTGAACAGAGTGTGTTTTTATTCATAGAGTCTTCTTCCTTTCGCTGCTTGGGAGAAGAAGCAGCTGAGAAAAAGCAGCTCCGGGGCCAGAACAGCAGGAGTGATATCATCTATGAGTCAGCCTGAAGCTCATAAAGTTAATCTTCCTAAATTGTGGGTCTGGTTGCATCAACAGCCTGCCCACGCCTTTATCTCCCTATCAGCTATCCCAATGGAAAGGCCTTCTCAGTCGATCTCAATCCACCTTCTCAAGCATGTTTCCCTCATCTGAACACACCATGTCCTCCATTCGACAGACATCCTTGAATCACACCACCCAAGTCCTGCCTCGCTCCTTTGCTCTCATGGATATTCCCTTCAATACAGTGCTCTCTCTGCTTGATCCCCAAAGGCCACCTCTTCTTCAGTCACGCTTTCGTGGATCCCTAAAACTCAAATGATGTTTCATTCCTTGGGACTTCTATTTGTTTTGGAGGCAAGAGTTAGAGCCAACTTTCACCAAACCCTGGTTTGTTGGGCTCTCCGGCTTCCTACATGTGTGCCTCAGGCAAATTGTTAAAGGAGCTGAGTCTCTGATTCATTCTGCATAAAATCAGAAAATTAAATGAGATCATGAGAGTATGTGAGTGAGGTGAGTGAAGTATCCACCATCACTGGCACATAGCACAGTAGAATGTTCCACAGGTATGAGTTCCTACCTTAGTTTATGTTGCCTTGCATTTGAGTGATGAATATCTGTGGTACATCATCCCCTGCCCCTTCCTAGAGTGCATGGTCTTTACAGGAAAAATGCCCAGTTCTTGTGTGCCCACTACATCATAGAATCCAGCGCAAACTATTCCAAAAACCTGTGTTGAATTTGTATGAGATGAAAGGCAAATCAATGAGAACTTACCTCAGACTGAAATTTAATAGGTACGTGGAAGAAAAACACATCGTTTCTCTAATAAACTACTCGAGGAAGGAAAGAGAAATGACAGTGTGTGAACTCGGGCTCCCAGGCTAGGTCTTCCACTCTAGCTGTAAGACTCAGAAAAAACCATGTACTTCACGTAAAAGCCTTAGTTCTTACATCTGTGCAGGGAGATATTAACAGAACGTACCCCACAGAGTTCCCTGGGAAGACAGAATGAGATCATACAGAGAGTGGACGGCATCAGGTAAATGCTCCTAGTAAATGCTCAAGCAAAACTAATTATCATTCTATGGGTATAAAAGAAGGCGAAGACAGAAAGTATCGTGAGAATCAAAATGATTGAGAAGAGATTGACACATGTATCTCACTAATACATAATTTTTAAAGTCCCTAAGAATGCTCTTTAATATGGTATTTGTTTAAAATCAGTGTTTTTTAAGAGAAATATTTTCTAAACAAAGAGTGGAATATTTTAGTTAACCTGAATCATCCAGCACTGATGCAAGCGCCATAATGGCAGCCCCTTACGTTTTACAGAAAGCCCATATCATGCAGCTGGGATGGCAAGCCCATGGCCAAGTTTCATTGTCATCATTCACATAGTGAGTGCATACGATGTGCCGGGCATCTAACAAAGCATATGCAAAGTGCAAGGGCAATAAATAAGAAAGGTTTCACATTAGCCATTCCTTACTGTGCTAAAACTATAAAACCAAAGTCCTGAGATTTTCAGATTTATAGTGCTTCCAAATTGGAAAGAAATGGAACATTTCTCAATTGTGTGCATTCCAAGGCACTGAATAAAGCCAAGAGGGAACTCTGGCTCTGAATTTTTAAGGGAAAAGGATAGTGTACCCAACTTAACCATCCATTTAGAGGAAGGAAGGGAGGAAGGAAGGAAGGGAGGGAAGGAGGGAGGGAGGGAGGGAGGGAGGAAGGGAGGATCACCCCATCAATAAGCAGATTTCTGCTCAAAACCCTTCAATGGCTTGCCATTGACATTAGGAAAAATTCCACTCTGACGTGGTGTAGTAACAGTGTTGGTTGCTTACATAATATTCATTCGCCCCCTCCCCCTTCCCAACTACACCTCTGTTGATACATGTAAACACTTTTCCCCCCTGTTGCAGAGGGAATTTGAACTGTTTTAACCCCCCAGGATGTAGCAATCTCTGGTAACTGTCATTGGCCCTCATCAGCAAAGGGAGTCTGTTGCTCCAGCCACTGTTGGCAACCACCTTGTGGCTGGGGGTTGTGGGGGTTGAGAAGCAGGCTGAGAATGACAGAGCAATGAGCAAAAGATTCTGGTTCCACTGAACCAACCAACTCTGCCGTCACCCACCTTTGAAGCTTTTGTAATGTTAGGTGAGAAGTTTCTTTGTTATTAAGTCAGTCTGAGCCTAGGCTTTGTGTAACAGGCACCAGCCAAAAGTGTTCTAACAGGAATACGTGCTTCAAGACCTTCATGCATGGTACCTCCCTGTCCTGCCGTGTGTCTCACCACTGGGTCTCAATGCTTTCAAACCCTCTTCTCCTCTCAGTTCCTCAGATGTGTCTGTGTCTTTCCTCCATGTCTTTACCCATGTAAGTCACACTTTGGCTGGGTAATTCCCACCAATCCTTAGGCCTTGGCCTAAATGTCACTTTCACTGGGAAGGCTCTCCTAACCTTTCTGATCTTGAGTTGGCCCAGACATTGTTCTCTGGGAGATAATTACATATTATTTATCCAACCTTTTAATTAACAGGATTAATTTTTCGAGGCAATGCTACATGGTGAGTTAATTTACAAATTCTCCACCTGGGTTCAAATCCAGGCTCTACTTCTTACTAGCTGGGTGACAGTATGCAAGTTGGTCACCTGTGTGTCTTAGTTTCTTTATACATCGGATGGGGATAATAGTACCTTCCCCATACGTTTATGGGGACTCCGAGGATTAAACGGGTTAATGTGTGAAAAGCACATCATGCCTCGTGCATAGTAATTGTCATTGTCAGTGTTACTAGAGAGGCAGCTTAGTACAGAGGAAAACGATAGAAAACCCAAACCAAGACCCGGATCATCAAGCAATTACCCATTCGAGACTCGGTCTCTGTCACGCTTCTCCAGGGTCATTTTCTCACTTGTGAAAGGACTATTACAAACTCTCTCTTGTCATCTCTATTCACTTATTCAATGGATGTTTACTGAGAGCTAGTCCTTTTATCATCATGAAAAGTCCTCTTTATTTCTAGTGATGGTTTCTGTTTTAAAGTCTCTTGTCTGACCTGAGTGTAGCCCCTCCAGCTCTTTTATGGTTGTTTGCATTACCCGTCCTTCTCCATCCTTTCACCTTCAGTCTGTTTTTATCTTTGAACTTGAAGTTTGTCTCTTATAGATAGTATATAGTTTTGTGGGGGTTTTTTTCAGTCCAATCTCACAGTCTCTGACTTTTGATGGGATTGGTGGGGCTCGATTTTTACACGTTGGCGATATTGTAGTAAATCTGAATGCTGAGCAAAAGGACTCAGCAGAAGGAGAGGCAGGAGATGCAGGAGAGAAGAATGGATATTAACGGGCCAGGTCTTTGAGAGGGTAAGCAAGGAGAAAACCCATCGCTCGTGTGAAGCGAGTTGCCTCTCCTGGGAGCAACTTCGTCTACAGTAACGGAAAGGAAATAGGAGAGAATTGGTACAGATGCAGAGCCTTTTACTGGTGTGATGGTAGGGAGCTCAGAGCATTCACTTCTGGTGGTTTCTGTATTCCCTTGTGGGGATCAACAAAGATAATCTAGATGGAAATACTTCAAAAGCATTAGAGAAGTACAAAGCGAAATTTTCACTTGTTCAACCCTTATCACCTAGCATGGATTAGAGCTTTGCATAGATGAGACCCCAGGACAGCTGGGTTTTGGTGAGGTTGGATTTAGGAAGTCAGAGGCAGGCAGGGAATGTCTGGACCACGGAGCATGGTCTGCCTGTGACTTGGATCAAAGCCAGGGCTGAGAAAACAGCATGGAGAAGAGGCTACTGTGGATTTGTGCCTGATTCCGTCTTTTCTACGAGCCTCGCCCTGCTGGCAGCATCCACTGGCTCTGAGAAAGGAAGGCTATGGGTCTGCTCCATCATTGCCCAGTGTCCTGTCACGTCCACAACTAGATATTGCTGATCATCCAGGTAGAGTGACCCATGGTGATGAGAAGTTGGAACGGACAAGCTAATAACAAGCCTTAACCAGGCTGCCGCATCTCATCATCCTTTCTGAACTGTGCAATCCTGTGAAATCCTCACTGGCCTGAGGGGCTTCCTACTCCCTCACAGCCCAGCCCACATTCTGATTCATGCTGCTGGCCAGAGGGAAGACAGGCATCTGTCTGTGCAGAGAAGCTGAACCGGAAGAACTTGGGCATAATGAGTCTGCATGGAAAATGTTTTTCCTTTTGTCTATTTAAATATTTTTTTGACAAACCACATGCTTATTGGTGAAAAGATAAAAATATATAACTTTATTTCATATATATAACTTTATTTCATATATTAAACTTATATATGAAGTTATTAAATAATGTCCTGTGAACACAAAGGCAGAAGGGGGAATTGGAGTTCAAGTGCTCTAAGGTCCTAGCACTTGGGGGAGGTGGTAAAAGTACTCTATATGGAAGTGTACTTTATATTAATAGTAATAAGTCAAGGATGCACATTGAAATATCTAGGGTAACCACTAAAAGAATGGTAAAAAGCATTGTAACTAACAGGCTAATAGAGAAAAAATCAAGTCATAAAAAAAGGAGAGGAAAAAAAAACAAAGATTGACAAATAGAAAATAACCATAAAACAGGACAAAATTATTAAAACAACCATTTCAGGGCACTGGAAGTTGAGCAAAGGCGCTTCGGGTGAGAATGGCAAAAGTCTAGGCCTTCTTGGGTCTGGTGACTCATATCCAGCACACCTCCAGCTCATTTCTGAAGCTGGTCAAGGAAGCCAGCAGCTTTGATGCCAGAAGAGGGTGAGCTTGACTGAGGAGGCAAAGGGGGCAAAAACCCACGCTCTTCCAACAGAAAGCAGGGACTGGCTGGGAACGGACTGGGAAAGCTGGCCGCTTTGTTGTCCCAGTTTGGAACATAGGAACAAAAAGCAGATGGGAAGAACAGAAAAATATCAAAATAGTAGCATTAATTCTAAACATTAAAATTATAAATAATTACATTAAATATTCACGGACTAAACATAACAGTAAAAGTTTCAACCTATCTGCAAGGTACTAATAAGTAGACAGAGTTAGAGCTTTGGAGTGAGCCAGGCCTATATCTGGACTTCAAATCAACCACTTA
>VMDR010008841.1:0-35244 GCA_007922815.1 Macrotus californicus | reverse complement strand
TACAGTGACTGGCTTATTTCAGTCAGTATAATGGCCTCAGGGTTTATCCATGCTGTAGCATGTGTCAGAATTCCCTCCCTTTTTCAAGATAAATAGTATTCTGTTGTACGTATAGACCACATTTCGTTTATCCATTCATCTATTAGTGTGAATGGATATTGTGTTGGCTATTGTGAATAATGCTGCTGTGAACATGGATATATAAATATCTGAGTTCATACTTTCACTCCTTTTGGGCACATACCCAGAAGTGGAATGGCTGGATCATACGGCAATTTTGTTTCACGTGTTTTTTAAGTGAAATTTTACAGTATTAAGTTTCTAGAAGAGAGTATAGGTACATATATTTATGTTTTTTTTGTTTCATCCTCTTTTTCTTTAATTTTTTTATTGTTCAAGTACAGTTGTTCCATTCTTCCCCCACCACCGCCCCAGCCCCACCCTCGATCCTAACCCTTTATCTTTGTCCTTGTGTCCTTTATACAAGCTCCTTGATGACCCTTCCCCTATCCCTCCCCCCGCCCCACCCCGCACTCCCTCTCCCTCTCCCCTCTGGTCGCTGTCAGTTTGTTCTTTATTTCAATGTCTCTGGTTCTATTTTGCTTGCTTGTTTGTTTTGTTGAGTAGGTGACAGCATGGATGGATCTGGAGAGCGTGATGTTTCACTTTTTAAGGAATCACTAGGCTGTTTTCCACAGTGGCTGCACCATTTTAAGTTCCCACCAGTAGGGCACATGGGTTCCAATTTCTCTACATACTCATCAACACTTGTTATTTTGGGTTTTTTTCCTCCATCATAGTCATCATGATGGATCTGAGTGATATCTCATTTTGATTTTGATTCACATTTCCCTAATGACTAGTGACATTGAGACTTTGTGTATGTGCTTATTGACCATTTGTATCTTTTCTTCAGAGAAATGTCCATTCAGGACCTTTGTCTATGTTTTAATCAGGTTTGTTGCTGTTAAGTTATAGGAGCTTTTTTTTCATATTCTGGATATCAATCCCTTGATACATATATGATTTGCGAATATTTTTGCTGGCTGGCCTTTTCATTCCACAGACAACGTCCTTTGATGCACAAACGATTTTTATTTTGATGAGATCCAGTTCATCTTCTTTTCCACTGTTGCCCGTGCTGCTGGCGTCCTACCAACACCTCTTGTTTAAGTCTGTTTTTTTCTTCCCGTGTGAAACCAAACAGGCATCCACAGAGCCAAGCCGTGTCTCCGAGTACAGACGCGCACAGCGCCAGCGGCGGCGCCTCAGCCCCCATCCCGGGGACGGCGCAGGCAATGCTGCGCCCCAGCTCCCCCAGCTCCCAGCCAGCGGTCCTGCAGCCCACGCAGGCCCAGCAGCAGCCTCGGCAGCACCTCCTGCAGGTGGGCGCCAGGCGATCACGGGGCCAGGGAGACGGGGCCCAGCTCCAAGCTCATACCATCCCCTACCTTGCTTTAGAGGTGATTTTAGTCCTCAGGACTAAAATATACCCCTAACAGATTTATATTTGAATCTTTATAGTTTCTAAAGTTCATAATTCTCTAAGGTTATAAAAATACACAGTATAAGAAATTTAGCATCAGCTATTATGCCTCATATGTTCATGTACTAAAAAGGTCCATTTTTTTAAAAAGCAGTTTTTATTAGTGTCTGTATTTTTAAAGTGAGAATAAGACCCTAATAACTATGTTTGTTGGACTTGCTAGTGCTTATATCAAAGCCTTTTTACAAATATAAAATTAAATCACATTTAAAGACTCATCAGAATTCCTTAATAAATACAATAATGTCGCCTGAAGTTGGGCTTTCCCAGAAAATGTGCAGCATATTGCCATGTCGTCACCAGTTACAAAACCAGACACTGGCTTTCTCCTCACTCCCCTGCCCTGCTGGCACCTTCAAAGTCAGACAAAATTGTGCAGTGGCAGACATTTTGAGAGCAGTGAGCTAGAAATGAAAAGAATCGCCCTAGAAGGTCTAAAATCTATATAATTTAATTCCAAAGCTACTAAACTATCTGTGGTATACTTTTCAAATCTCCCTGATCCCAGGCATAGTGGGAATCAACTCAAGACTCAATTTTGCATATCTTGTCAACTTATAGGACACAGACATGATTTGGGATGGGAATTGATGCTGGGAGAAGCAAGCAGAGCCTGAGGGTGAGTTAGAAGCCTCCCGGATATTTCTTCAGTGGTAGCAACAAAGATGCAAGGCTCAGGCTGCACAGAGTGCTCAGGCCTCCTTGGTGCCCTCAGGGCCTATAGTGCAGTGTGGGAAGAGCTTGTTTCAGAGCAGCCAGGCTCTGGGTTAGTGCTGAGTGAGAGCACTGTGGCTGGGAGGCCTCTGTAAAGAAAGAATTCAATGTTCTGCTGTAGAGCTGGACACTTGGGAAATGCCTGAAGTGCAGGTTAAGGTGTGGAAGTAAAGGGCCAAAATTGTAGCAAGGGAGACAGCCTTAGCCAAATTGGATGGGCAGGCATGTCCCACAACTTTGAAAACAGAGTGAATGGGAGTAGTGAGAGGTGAGATTGAAGGGTCCAAGTTTCCAAAGTCGGGCTTTGGCCAGTTGGAGTTTCTGACCTGCAAATGAGGATATTTCCTAACAGGTGCTACAAATGGCAGTATATGGAAGGAGTTATGGGATCAGGGACCACTAGTGAAAAGTGTGCAGATTGCATGCATGTTCGCAGTCTGCCATACCAATTATCTGCATGTGGGTGAGCTTCCAACATCCAGAAACATACAAGCTACATGTGGACCATGTATACATGTTCAGTCCCCACAGGCTCACTGGGCCAGAGGAACACCTGTGCTAGCTTGAAGCTTGCCTTCACAATTCATCCTGTCTGGTAGAGCATAGGGTTCCTTTCTCCCCCATGCAGCCTCCCTCCACAGTCCCGCCAAAGCCCTCACCACAAGACCCCCAGCCATGGAGAAGAGTCCTGTAGTCTCTCTATATCTGCATTTCAGCTGAGGAGTTGTGGAATCACAGAAGCATCTCTGGAGCCCTTTTCCTTTCCTTTCTAGGTACAGGTGCCAACCTCTTTGCACATTGAGCAGCAGAACTCACCACTTCTCTCCACCTACTTGCAGCAGCCAGGAACTCTGGGCTTTGCCCCATAGCCGCAGCCCCAGCCCCCTCAACCTCCCCGAAGGGTCAGCAGCCTGTCTGAGTCCTCGGTCCTCCAGCAGGTGCCCCAGTAGTACCCTGGCACCTCAGTCAGGTCTCAATCAGCTTTAACCAATGGATGGATAAGGGGGCGGGGAAGAATTTGAACTAAACCATTGGCCTTTGCACACACGGCGTACATTTCAGATCTTCTCGATGGTAACCATCTCTGGAGAACCACGGATGGCACATGGGAATAATCAGGAATCCTGGCCGAGTTTCCGTTGCTTCTGCGTTCCTCAGGCACATTCTACAGCCATACTTGGACGTCATGATTCAGTCTACTTTATCAGATGGCTGGTCTCGCTGCACCTTCCCGATAGCACACTGGTCACTCAGCCAGTAGTGGCCCACCCACACGTACTAGCTGACCCTCGCTCTCTTCATCATGTTTTCTTTGAATTCTGGAAGCACTGGTTTAGAAATCTATTGAAGAGAGAATGAAGAGATTATTTTTCATTTTTTTTAAATGGTGGTTTTTGTTTCAATTTGCACAGCTGCACAGAGGAAGTAACTTAGGCACTTTCATTTTAAAAAATAATGTCTTATGACTTCATTTGAAGACCACAGTAACAAAATAGCTAACCAGTCAGAGAGCAAAGCTGGTCATCATTCACCAGGCAGCAGCCCACACCCTCCAGCCTGAGCCCCACATTATGCTGGTGATTACTTTTATAACACTGGACTGTTCCCTGTGTACTTTGTTGATTGCAACCACTAGAAAACTCAGAGCAAAGCACAATCATGCAGCTGACAATCTAGAACCTTGTGAACTGAAGGGTTATGAAGGGAGAGGTTTCACAAGCCAGATAGGCCTGTGGGGTGCCAGCCCCATGGACCCTCCTGCATGTGCCGAGCCTGTGAGCGAGAACACTGTCCCTTGCTACATATCTTCCACAATAAGAGCCAGGATTGGATTTCCTTTCAAAATGCACTTTGCTTTATTTTTTGTATGTTTTCTTATGTTGAGATGTTTCTAAAGAAGATTTTATGTTATTACAAGATGGAGTGTAGTGAATTGTAATAATGACCTATTTCTATATAAAATAAAATTGTATGGATTATATGTAAATTATTTTGTACCTGAGACACAGTTCCTTTCCCAAATATAAAAGTATAAAAGTTTTCTTGTGTTTTTCTGTACGTGGACATTTTGTAATAAATTAACAAATTTGTATAATTTCCTCTGGAGGCAGTTTCTGTCTCTTGTTATATGTGCATGCTCATATCTTTTCATCCGTAAACATGTTTTTTAAATTTCAAGATCTTTCTAAGAATAATCAAATACCTGGAAAAGGGAGAAGCAAGCAAAAAATAAGTCAGGTGATAGCGTTATGTTTTTTAAGCTACAACAAGTGCATCAGCCTGTCAGGTCCCTGATTTTTATATCAAATGTTGTGCCAGAAAAAAACAATGGTTCAATATAGAAATGACAGCAAAACAGACAAACAAAAACAGGAAAAGTTCCTGGAAACATGTCAACCTTATGGACATAGGTAATCTGTGGAGAAGAGCAAGACATTTGCCAGCAAAGCATTCATCGGCTATAACTCAACTTACCTGGGCTGATCTCCATGAGCTCTGACCAACAGCACTCAGACATTGGTGATGCACAGGGTGCATGTGTGTGTGAGAGACATGCTCACATATCATACTGATGAGGGCCGATAGGGCAGCATCTTGGAGACTTCTGCCAACTACAGACATCAATCATTCTTTCCCATGAGGCTTCATCGTGCTGACCCAAGGGTGCCCCACACACTGTAACTGGGAACCAATGAGGTGATGCTCAGCACAGCCCTTTTCACAGCCGCTGGCCCAGGAGAACTGAAGTTATTTCCTTCCTCCATCACTGTAGCTCTGTGCCCCCACCTGCATCCCTGTAAAACACAGATCACTCAACAGCTCTATGAGTGGGATCTGGTCTGAATGGCCTAAGACTCTGCCATATAAATACATCAAAAAGGAGTTTTATTCATCATGTAATTGCTGTATTCCTGGGAAAAGGTAAGTCTGAAATTTCACATACATTAGGATCATTTACTGTTTATACTAAAGGAACCAGAAAGGAACTGGATTAATTACTTTGTAATTTAACTGTTTTGTAAAGTGGAAGATCTGATTTTTCTGTAAAAGAGTTTGTATTTTAATGGGCTGTCAGAATTCTTATTTCTAAGTAAAACGAGATTTTTCATGGAAACAGCATCTAATTGCCGTGTGATTTTCTAGCTGGAAGCCATGGAGGGAGGGCGGGATATGCCAGGCCGCTGATTTAGTTCAGTGCTGCTTAACTCCTGCATGTGTTCCAAATCTGGGTAAACTCAGAAACCTTTGCTGTGTGACATTTCTGTACACCCTGTAACGTCAGGGGAAACTTGGTCCCTAAGCTTTTCTCTCCCCGCTCCCCCGCCCCGCTTTTCTTTTAATCCCTAAGCTTTTGATTGTTTTAATTTTCTTCATTAAAAAGCTGCTTTGCAGCCCTGTCCTGCCTCCAGAAAAACCATGACCTTTCTATTTGGAAAACTATAAAGTGTTGGCTCATGAGAAGTGACTGAAATGTGAACTCTGGAATATACCACCTTTTTTAATATCTTAAACTAACAACTGAAATATACTATCTTCTGTCTGTAATGGCAACCAAAATTCACTAACTTAAAATTTTTGTTTATATAGGACACATGATCAACTATTAGATCATTTTAAGCTATAACATTTTGCACTCTTTCCTAAATTATCTGGTAAAATTTGAGTGTTTTGTACAAAATTGCTTCAATTTCTCTTTACTTTATGTGAGACCTGAAGGTTTTAGAGTTAGCCATTGATAACCTAGAGAAAGAGCTGATTAGGTTCCTCCAGAGAAATGCCTTGTGTGGCTTATGGACAGACACATACAAACCGCACACTGCACACATGCGCAATACTAACAGTAGCAAACTTCTGTACGCAGAACAAGGCTGATTACAAAGCTGAAATATTTTGCCTTCTGGTATCTGTGAAAGAATTTTATTTTTCTGAGGGAAAAAATGCTCATTAGGAACAAAGAAAATCTCCTTTAGGATTTTTTCCTAATCAGCCAATGTCCAGCTATGGGGGAAACAGGACATTCACATTCAGTAAATTAACACATGCCTTAAAATGGATATTCTAATGTTGAGTTACTGCTTGTAAGAATTTAATGAAAATCTCAAGTCTGATATAAAAGATACCTTAAAAGTTTTAAATTATCTTAAAAGCAGAAAGGACACACAATGGAATAACAAACTAAAGATATTTATATCAAGCTGATTACAAGTATGTGAATACCATGGATTTAATTTTTTGTATTTCAATCCATACTCATTCTTACACTTTTTCAGTGTTCTGGTTTTTATATACCATTATAGGATTTCAGTAACTCACCAAATAAAAATTTTACACCCCCCTAGGATTAAGGATCTTACCATACCTTTCCTCCAGAAAAATGACTGCCATGTCTGACCAGCAGAGCCTGAAAGTGCAGAGTCAGCAACTTGAGAGTTTGGCCTAGGGACCGGGCACTTGGTTACTCGGTCTGTCAATTCATCCAGATCTGCTGGCATCAGATTCCTCCCTTTCTATTTCACTATTATATGTCTGACAGGAGGCTTTCATTGTTCTTATGTACATTTTTATTTTTGAGGCTTGGTGAAGATTTCTTTACATTTTCTCTGGCTGGATGTATCTAACTTACTGTATGACACATTCAGTCTGGTGTGCTGGCCTATTTGGAAACTCATGTATGTCTTAATTACAGCATTTCACTGCAGTTAACACGGTTGTAGCATGTAGCCATCAGGGTGAAAAAACTGCTGGACCCCTGTCGACCTTCACAGTGCAGCCCCCACTTTTCCTTTCACTCCCTTGCAAATATCACCTCACTGCCCTCAGATAGAAGCTTATATATGTCTGTACCTTATGAACAGACACAGCTTTACAAAGAAACAAGATACCCATACATATCAACACCTTCCAACTTATTAAAAATATCATGCATATCTATTATATTGACTCCTCTGTTAATTACAATTACCTTTTTAAATATTTCATGGTTTACTGTAAGCACAAAGTCATTGACTCGTGGCCTTTTTATAAACTCAGCTTTTCTAGTTAATCATTATTATTATTTTATTTCATGCTCAATTCAGTGCAACTTGGGCAATTTCATTGGTCTCTTTATCTTTTTAACACTACTTATCAGAAATCAGATTCTGGATTTCTTTCAGGAAACAAGTAGATCAAGGTCCAGCCTTATTTTTTTTTCTGCTACAAAGCATGGAATTAACCCCAAGGAGACCTGATTCCTTTTAGTTAAAAACAAAAAAGTATTTTAATCACGAGATTAAAATCTGCGTGACTAGAGTGAGAATGACAGGTAGTGTTGGGTAAAAACGCTGCTTCTCTTGCTACTTTTGAGCCATTTTGTGGTGATAGAGGTAAACACATATGTCTTTAGGTTGTGAAATCACACTGATTTCTTCAATATAATATATATATATTTTTTATATTATATTATATATTGTTTTTTTTAAGTTTCTCTTTTTAATTACTTTATTGTTGTTCAATTACAGTTTGAATTTTCCCCCCACCCCAGCCAATCCCACCCCCCTCCCCCGCTCCCACCCTCCCCCTTGGTTATGTCCATGTGTCCTTTATAGTGTTTCCTGGAAACCCTTCCCCCCACTGTTCCCTCCCCCTTCCCCTCTGGCCATTGTTAGATTGTTCTTAATTTCAATGTCTCTGGTTGTATTATGTTTGCTGATTTCTTTTGTTGATTATGTTCCAGTTAAAGGTGAGATCATGTGGTATTTCTCTCTCACTACCTGGCTTATTTCACTTAGCATAATGCTCTCTAGTTCTATCCATGCTGTTGCAAAGGGAAGGAATTCCTTCTTTCTCACTGCTGCGTAGAATTCCATTGTGTAAATGTACCATAGTTTTTGATCCACTCATTGACTGATGGGCACTTAGGTTGCTTCCAGCACTTGGCTATTGTAAATTGTGCTGCTATGAACATTGGGGTGCACAGGTTCTTCTGGATTGGTGTTCTAGGGCTCTTAGGGTATAATCCCAGCAGTGGAATTGCTGGGTCAAAAGGCAGTTCCAGTTTCAGTTTTCTGAGGAAATTCCATACTGTTTTCCACAGTGGCTGCACCAGTCTACAATCCCACCAACAGTGCACTAGGGTTCCCTTTTCTCTACATCCTCTCCAACACTTGTCTGTTGATTTGTTTATGATGGCCATTCTGATCGGTGTCAGGTGGTATCTCATGGTGGTTTTAATTTGCATCTCTCTGATGGCTAGTGATGCTGAGCATCTTTTATATTTTATATGGTATTTTACTATACCTTTCTAATGTGATTTCATCAACCACTAAGATTCTCACCAAAATTGGTATTTCAGAGTCAGTTATAAATTGTCAATTTTAATTTCAAAATACTTCTTGTGCCAGTTCTCTCCTCTCTGTCCCCACTACTCACCCCTTAACATAGGCCCTCATTTCTGCTGGATCACAGCTGGATCACTGATATACCCTACCCTGCCCCACAAGCTCCAGTCCATACACACAATCAAAAAAGAGTTCCAAAGCATACAAAATTCACCCTAATGGTTTTGGTCTCTGGAAGCCATCAATGACTGACCTGACTCCTGAGACTTGGGAGGGAAGAACATGGTGGAAGGGCCTGTAGGCTTATGGGGAACCTATTCATGCATGAAGTGACCCATGACTCAGCTCTGGATCTGAACGCAGTCCTGATGTATGTGGTGTGCAGATCATATCTGTGGGTTTCCCGTGGGGAATCAGGCCTGCATTGTACCTAGGCCACTTTGAAACTTGCTCTTGCAAAAACTCCCTCACCTGGGATGGAAACTGCAGAAGTTTACTGTGACTTGTGCTAGACTTCCCAAGCGCGAATGTAAACAGCCCAGCCTTCTCTCCTGGACATTTGTAGATGACCTTTCTCTTTGAAGCTACTGGCGACTTTCTTTCTTTTGTTATGGTAACCACCTAAAGTGAACCTGTGCATAGTTAATAAGAACCATCCTGGATGTAATGTACCTAGAGTATCAATAAAAGCCTGTCAAGGCAGGAGTGAGGGCTTTTTTTCTCTCTGAGAGATCAGTCACACATCCCTTTTCTCCACGGGATTTTTTTACTCCGCATGAATTTGTTCGTCACTTGTCCAGGGATATAGGACAAGCATTCCACAACAACACACGGTCCTGCTGGATGGGACTGCGACATCTGGCGCCCAGGAACAGAGACGACCGGAGGCTTCGAGCCGCAGTTATGGAACCAACACACTGACGGGGTGGAAATGTGCGGGCATCAGCCCAGATAAGGGCCAATGACACCGAGGCTTCTCGGTAAGGTCATGGGGTGTGTTGGCATTCAGGGAAAAGGAATTTCTTACTAGGTCGCCCTCTTGCGATCGCGTTATCTCCACATTATCTCTGCTTTATCTGTGCGCTATCTCCATATCCTCAATAGTAAGCAGGAGCCTTGCTCTCTCTCCCAAGCATCTGCCGCAAATCTCTCGGGCATGGGTCGAGCAGGCATGGGTCAAGCAGCTAAACGCCACAGGGCGCTCGCCGCAAGAAGTCTCCTGTGACAGGATCAGCTAGTACGTGGACTTGGTTAGAACACTAGGTTTTCCGCCAGCCGCGAGCAAAAGTCCACGCAAGGAGAAGGCACACTGTAAAAACATTCACAAGCCCATCCCCAGTGGCACAACCCCCAACTAGGTCTAGGCTTGGGAGAAAGAGCAAAGATTTTCCCTCTAATCAGCATTTGAGACAGCAGCTGGTTACAGGGCTATTTACAAGCGTTTCAGCAAATCCTTTGTTTCAAGTTAACTTCCTCCTCCCCTCTGTCCACCTGCATCAGGAAAAGCGGATAGTGAATGAGTGTTTCAGCTTTGACCGGACTCCGAAGATCACTTTCCAGGAGAATTCAGTGTTAGTTCCAGGTTTTGTATGAGAGATTTTGGCATTTGCCAAACTCCGAAGATAAAAGGCACTTCCTCCCCTCGGCTCAAGAAATCGAGTGTTCCCACGTGAGTCGGAACCTTGCGAGGGTGTCTGGGATCAATTCCCGAGACATGCAGGGGCCTTATAGGGACCTTCAAAACAATTTAATTAAACTTCTGGCTCATCTGCGGAAGCGTGATATAAAGGCTGGTCACCTAGTACTTGGAGCTGCCCCTTGCAGTTCTAGACGCCTGGGGAGAACCCGAGACCCATAAGCAGGGTTGGGGTACGAGACCCTCTCCCTGACTGTCTCCCACCAACAGTACATCTCGACCCACCACACTACTTTCCCTAGTAGATAATTAATTAGGGTCCAGCACAGGCGTGGTCTGGAAAGCACAACAGTCAAGAGCAAATAAAAATCTTTCTATTAAAAAATGGGTTATGGTTTATCTAAAGAGCAGGAAGTTTACCTGCGGGTGTTACAACAGCTCCTCAGGGGGGCGGGATGTAAGATAAAGAAAAAACATCTTGCGCGGCTTCTGCGAACTATAAAGAAATACCACCCTGCTTTTCCTGACAAGGGAACCTTAGATATTAAGATCTGGGAGGAGGCAGGCAATAAATGAAAATCTTTACAGGACAGTGGTGTTCCTATTGGAGCTCAAAACTTACTAACTTGGGGGCTGGCTAGGACTGCTCTTATGCCCATATGGGCCAGGAATTCAGAGCTAGTCACAGAGGAGGTTAAGAAGTCAAGTTCAGAGAAGGAAGTCATATATGACTCAGCAGTAGGACTAGCCAAGAAAGTTGCACCTACAGCCCCACCGGAGGACCTGCCTCACAGCCACTGCTCCTTACCTCGGCTCTGGGAGCGTTCCTCCTCACTGGATGATTCACCACCAAGAGAACCAAAAAACAATTTTTTTAAAGATTTTATTTATTTTTAGAGAGAAGAAGGGAGAGAGAAAGAGAGGGAGAGAAACATCAATGTGTGGTTGCCTCTCATGTGACCCCGACTGGGAACCCGGCCCGCAACCCAGGCATGCGCCCTGACTGGGAATCGAACCAGCGACCCTCTGCCTCACAGTCCACTGAGCTACACCAGCCAGGGCAAGAAACAAAAATTTTAGACAAATATCCTGTGGGGGCCATGCAACAGTGCCCTCGGCAAGCAGCGGAGGCTGGGGATTTAGATGCCCTTTCGGCTTTCCCCATTATAGTTAAGGGTCAAAGAAATGTCCATGAGCCCCTTCCCTTTTCCCTATACAAAGATCTAAAAAAGAGCACTAAAGAAAATGGGCTTCAGTTTCCCTATACTAATGGGCTCTTTCAGGCCATCACTGACAGCTACAGGATGGCCCCTTGTGACTGGATTGCCCTGGCCAGGACAGTCTTAACCCCAGCCCAACTTACAATCTGGCATTCAGAGTACTCTCAGCAGGCCAGCAACCAGGCAGCCGAAAATGCACAAATGAATAATCCGGTCACCCTCTCTTATGCTGCTTGGGTCTGGTGATTTTGCTACTGCTGCAGACCAAGCCAGGCTTGATCCTCAGGCTTTTACTCAAAGTGCTCAAATTGCCCTCAGGGCCATGAAGGCTGTACCTGATTCTCAGGCCAAGGAAACTTCTTCCTTTGTCAATGTCGGTCAGGGTGCCACAGAGGCATATATTGACTTTATGGATCGCCTACAGGAAGCTACTGATAGGCAAATAGATAATGACAAAGCAGCTAAGACTCTTTTATGACAGGTAGCTTATGAGAATGCGAACAAGGACTGCAGGACCATTATAGGACCTTTGCGAGCTACTACCAGAGAAATCAGTGAGTTTATCAAGGCTTGCCAAGATGTTGGCACGGAGCAGCACAAGGCTTCTCTTCACGCTGCTGCAATTAAGGGAGATTCCAGGTGTTACAACTGTGGAAATCCTGGTGACCTGCACAGAGACTGTCCTTCCATGTTAAAAGGGGGAAGAAATAATGGCAAGCTTCCCCCAAAGGATTGTCCACGCTGTGGCAAAGGCAGACATTGGGCAAGTGACTGCCGTTCTAAATCTGACAAAAACGGCCAACGCATTCAGGGAAACTTCCAAGGGGGCGCCTGCTCCAGCATCCCAAACCCCAATCGGAGTTTTCAGAGCAGCAATCAGGGCTTTCAGAGCCGCAGCCAGGGCTCTCAGAACAACAATCAGGATCAGGGAATCCGAGGAAATGCACAGTTTCCGACCTTCATGCAGCCACCCTTGGAAGCACAGGGCTGGACTTGGTCATCACCAGTGAGCTCATCTTAAAGGAATAGGATCAAATAGTTATAGCTCCCACTGGTGTGTGGGGACCTTTACCCCCAGGAACGGTTGGTTTAATTTTAGGGAGATCCAGTATTACTATCAAGGGCATTTTTGTTCATCCAGGGGTCATTGACTCAGATTGTCAAGGGGAAATTAAAATCATGCTTAAAGATTCTGGCTATCATATTATTCCTGCTCAAACACGTATTGCCCAGTTGATCCTACTCCCCTATGTAACCTCAAAGACTCAAAATGCAGTGAGGGGAGAAGGAGGCTTCAGTAGTACAGACAATCAATCAGTCTTTTGGACAGAGTCAATTAAGTTAAACAAACCAATTTTACAAGTAAGGGTAAAAGATAAGACCTTTCATGGCCTCATAGATACAGGGTCCGACATCTCTGTTATCTCAAAACAGTTTTGGCCTCCTGAATGGCCTCTAACAGACAGTGGAACGCCTGTCACGGGTGTAAGAGGAGTTTCTCAATCACAAGTCAGTGTATGGTCTCTTAAGTGTTATGGGCCAGAGGGACAGGTAGGGAGAATTCGACCATATACTCTGCCCATGCCCCTTAATATTGGGGGCTGTGATCTCAGTCAGTGGGGACTGCAAATCTCTCTGCCGCCTTTTCCCTAGTGGCCACTGCTCATATAATTCCTCTACCACTTACCTGGCTCTCTGACATGCCGGTATGGGTTGATCAATGGCCACTTAAGGGAGAGCTACTTGAACAGACCCACCTTTTAGTTAAACAACAATTAGAAGCAGGGCATATCGAACCCTCTACCAGCCCTTGGAATACGCCTATTTTTGTTGTACCAAAGAAATCTGGCAAATGGAGGCTTATTCACGATTTAAGAAAAATCAATGAATCCCTCCAGCCAATGGGCCCCCTACAGCCAGGAGTCCCAAATCCAGCTTGCATTCCGAAGGATTGGCCACTTTTAGTTATTGACCTGAAGGACTGCTTCTTTACATTCCCTTTAGCAGAAAGGGATCGGGAGTGTTTTGCATTTTCCCTCCCAGTCATTAACAATTCCCAGCCTTTGCAGCGATTCCAATGGAAAGTTTTGCCTCAAGGAATGCTTAACAGCCCAACTATCTGCCAACATTTTGTTCATACTGCCATTCAACCAGTAAGAGATCAATTTCCCCATTCAATTATCTATCATTATATGGATGACATCCTGATCGCAGCTCCTTCACAAGATATTCTAGCAAAGACCACTTTCTTTCTTAAAAGTTCTGTGGCCTCTGCTGGACTAGTAATAGCTCCAGAGAAAATCCAGAATTCAGAGCCTTGGAAATATTTAGGCTATATCCTTTTTAACAGGACAATCCGGTCCCAAGTACTTCAAATTATTCCACCGAAGGATTTAACTCTTAATCGCCTCCAACAACTCCTGGGAGCAATCAACTGGGTGCGACCCAGCCTTGGAATACCTACCCAACAATTAACTCATCTATTTAATGCCCTAAAAGGGGACCCAGATCTCAATTCCCCTAGAAAATTGTCCCCTGAGGCCCTATGGGAACTAACTACAGTAAATCAGCATATTCAGCAGTGACAATTAATGAGAATTGATCCAGAATTCCCTGTCTGGCTTTTCTGTTTTCCAACTTTAGGCACCCCAACAGGTCTTATAGGACAACTGTCACCCCAGTTAAATATGATAGAGTGGCTTTTTCTGCCTCATCAGCCACAACGCACTATCACCACCTATGTAACTGCGTTGTGCCATCTTATTATAAAAGGGCGTGAGCGAACACAGCAGTTATTTGGATATGATCCTGCTTTTATTCATGTCCCTTTAACTCAAGTCTATTTGCAACAATTAGCACTTCAGTCTTTAGAATTTCAGTGTGTCATAGCTGACTTCGTAGGAGGACTAGAAATTAATTTGTCCTCTGATAGGCTGCTTCAAAACATTCTTTTCCTTCAAATAAGGCCTACAGAGAAAGTTAGCCCAACACCAATAATTGGGGCAAGGACAGTGTTTCTTGACGGGTCTGGCAAGACTGGACGAGCTGCTATTGTCTGGCAAGAAGGAGGTCACTGAAGGAATTTTGTGTCCTCAGGACATTCCTCTACTCAAAGGGCCGAGGCTCAGACACCTCCTGCAGAGAGCTACTACCCTCCATGTCCCATGATGTTCCCTTTAGGCGCACCCCTACAACATAGGGGGACATTAAGGCTCTTAATGTTCAAGCTGAGAAGATTCTTGTGAAACAAAAGTACAAAAGTAGAAGATACCCCAGAGGGTTGCAATCTCAAATTTGGCAAACAGATGTTATTCACTATCTCCCTATTCATTTCATAATATACTCTTTAAGTCAAATGTTGGGTAATCTAATCAGGCTTAAGTTTTAAAAGAAATTATGCTTATTTTGGAATATTATGTAGATTATGTATGTTGTAGAAAGGGAGTAAGGAATAATAAACATCTAGTCTTTGAAACACTGTAAATTCTAGACCTAAGAAATATCAGGTCCGGAGAACAGTAAAGTAATTAACTCGCTGCTCAAACACATTGCAGCTGCAGAAACAGCAGGGTGCCTGTCTTTCCAAGCAGACACTAACTCTGGAGCTCTATAGACCACTCTCCTCAGTGGGGAATCAGCAAAGAATGTTAAAGCTTTAAGCCTTCCATAAGAAATCAATTCTAATAATGGCCTGGAATATATTACACAAACCACTCAGGCTTTCTTAAGAAAAATGGGGAATTCAGTATAAAACAGGTACCCCCTATAATCCTACAGGTCAAGCAACTGTTAAAAGAGCTCACCAAATCTATAAAACATCATTAAATAAACAAAAAGGGGGAGAGTCAGAAAATATCCCCCAGGAATTTGACCATGCTGGCAATATATATGTACAATTTTTTGATTTGTGATGATAATTTAAAGTCACCCATAGATAAACAACTTGTGCAAAACAGCGCTCCAGGCCCTCAACCTTTGGTCTTATACAAGGACCCATTAAGGGAAGTAAAATGAAAAGGCCCAGTTGCACTATTAACTCGGGGAAGAGGGTATGCTTATGTTTCCCCTCTAGAAGGACCTTTGGAAGCTGCTGATGAAGAGAATGAAGCCACATCACAGAAAAGTATTCCCTGGCAGTGATCCACCTCCACCCCATTGGACCCTCCTGATCCAGGATTCTCCAAGCTGTGTGTCATCCCACTGAGATGGAATTCCAACCAGTACTCCTGGAGCGATATTCAACATCACCTAAAAGGGACTTTCTCTACCAATTTAAAAGGACAGACTGATAAATTGCAGCTAGAATTAATTACATCAACAGCTGCAGGACATTCAACGCTTGACTAAGCAAGAGGTTTTTCAAACCCTCCGTGACAATCTCGGATGGCTAGACCCAAAAAACTGGTTTGATGGACTCAACCTGAGAGTGTGGGTCTTTGGAGCTGCTGGTTGTTTACTGGTTCTAATAATGCTTTGTGTACTCCGCTGTATTTGCAAATTGTTTTCCCAGAGTTGTGACAGGGACCAGCAAATAGCAAGCTTTGTGGGATCTATGGCGGTCCTAGCTAAAAATAAAAGGAAAAATATAGGGGACAATTCGACCTGGCAATGGCAATTGTAGCCTCATAACTAAAAACAAAGGGGGAGTTATGCGGAAGCTATTCGTGTGTGAAATGACCCATGACTCAGCTCTGGATCTGAACGAAGTCCTGACATGTGTGGTGTGCAGGTAACATCCGTGGGTTTCCCATGGGGAATCAGGCCTGCATTGTACTTAGGCCGCTTTGAAACTTGCTCTTGCAAAAACTCCCTCACCTGGGATGGAAACTGCAGAAGTTCACTGTGACTTGTGCTAGACTTCCCAAGCACGAATGTAAACAGCCCAGCCTTCTCTCCTGGACATTTGTAGATGACCTTTCTCTTTGAAGCTACTGGTGACTTTCTTTCTTTTGTTATGGTAACCACCTAAAGTGAACCTGTGCATAGTTAATGAGAACCACCCTGGATGTAATGTACCTAGAGTATCAGTAAAAACCTGTCAAGGCAGGAGTGAGGGCTTTTTTTCTCTCTGAGAGATCAGCCACACATCCCTTTTCTCCATGGGATTTCTTTAGTCCGCGTGGTGAATTTGTTCTTCACTTGTCCGGGGATATAGGACAAGCATTCCACAACAACACGCGGTCCTGCTGGATGGGACCGCAACATAGGCTAATGATTTTTAGTACTCAGACCAGTTTTTATTACATGTCTGTTCAGCCTTTACTTACAGCGACAGAGTTGACATCTGAGAGGGCCGTATTATATATTTCCACTGGAGGGGTCTATTTGCTTTGATAAGAAGTAGGATCTATTCATTCTATCAGCTATCTGAAAACTTGAGGCAGCTAGCACCAATTTCTTATTTATTAAGTTGACACTTCTTTGCCCTGATGGATGGTGTACATGAGGCACCTCTAGGTGTTTAGTTCCCCTCTAGATGCTGGGAGCTAGTTAGAAGGGGAGGATCATATCTGTAGGTGGGGGTATAAGGAGTCAGGGTCATACAAGAGATCTCAAAGGGACATTATGATATGAAAAGCCTCAGGCACACCCTGGCTGGTGTAGCTCAGTGGATTGGGTGAGTGCTAGTCTGTGGACTGAAAGGCGCTGGTTTGATTCTCAGTCAGGGCACCTGCATGGGTTGCCGGCCACGTCCCCTGCTGGGGGTGTGCATGGGACAACTGATCGTTCTATTTCTTGCACATTGATGTTTCTCTCCCTCTTTTTGTCCCTCCCTACCCTTCTCTCTAAAAACAAATAACAAATCTTTAAAAAAAGAAAAAGAAAGGCCTCAGGTAGGTTTCAGATGCCTTATCCCAAGGAAGAGGAAAATAGGCAATATGAGGGGAGGAGGGAAGGAGAGGAGAGCAATGGAGAATGCCTTCAAAGTGCTGGGGAGAAATGATTTTCAACCTAGAATTCCATGGAAGCCAAAACATCAATAAATTGGGGGGTTAAATAAATATCTTCAGATATGTGAGGGCACAAAAACTTTAGCTCCCATCTTCCCTATCTTAAGAAGCCACTAAATGGCATGCTGCTGCAAGAGAAGAAAGTTCAGGCCCTGGCCATGTGGTTCAGTTAGTTGGGATGTCCTCCTGATATGCCAAGCTTGTGGGTTCAATCACCGGTCAGCACATACAAGAATCAACCAATGAATGTATAAATAAGTGAAAAAACAAAATAAAGTTTCTCTCGCTATCAAATCAATAAAAAAATGTTTTTTAAAGAAATAAGAGAGTTCATCAAGAATAAGGAAGGCATGTATCCATGGATCAAGTTCACTATCTTTGAATCCCTAAGTCTGGTGACATCCAATTCTTGCGCCTCTGGGAGGCTCTAGAATGATCTCTCCTGGGCACCTCCTCAGAGCACCCATCATCTCTCACATCACATCTAAGCCATTTGTCTACCCTGACTGCCTACTGCTTTCTTGCCTTTTATGCCCCTCCCTATGTCTTCTTCCAGAATAGATGGAAACAGTCCATCCTCATACTCATTCCTCACCCTGTCTTCATCTGGCTTCTTCCCACTAGCCACTGCTCCAATAGTGAAACTCATTAAAATCGCTGATAATTTCCTCTTTGGAGAATCTAGTGGGATTCATCTGTTTTTGCCTTACTTGAACTCTGTAGCATTTAAAACCTGTTGATCACTGCAGCTTCCTTTGTACTTACATTTTCAAAGACTTCCTAAGACTTGACTAATTTCTTAAGTCTCTGTCACCCTGCCCCCCTCCCCACAACCCTCTTAAATGCAGTGACTCTGCACTGCTTTTCTCTCTCCAAGTCCTCTTGATTTTACCTCTTTATTTTTATAAAAATCAGTCTGCCTCTTTCCAATCCCACTGCTACTGCCTCAGGTCAGACCCTCCTCATTGTCCCTACTATGTAAATAGTTTCCTTCCACTTATCTCCTTGCTTATCATCTTGCCCCTACACCCAAATTTATTCTTCACAGTGTAAACCAAATTAATTCTAAAACAAATCTGAGTATGGCACTGGTTTCCTGAAAAACCTTTCAATGGTTCATTACCTATAATATTCTGGAGTAAGGCCCACAGACTATCTTATCTCTCAGCCTAGAGTCTGAGCAGTCATACTACTTCAGACCTTCGGTGACTGCCCGTTCTGTCACTCTCTGCCAAGCCATCTTCTGCCCTTCCTTCTAGACCCTACACAAACCTCCCTGACCCGGCTGTGAATGAAAAGAACCTCCAAATCTCTACAAAGCTTTATTAAGAATTTATTTGAGCCAAGTTTGAGGACATGCCCAGAAGCAAGATCGCAATGAATTGAGAGAATGCTGTGAACAATGGCAGTTTTGCAACTAATTTTATACATTTAGAATCAAGAGAAAGTATAAAGAAGGTTACATGAAATCCATTGGTTAAGGAGACGCGAGAAAGCAAAGCGAGTTAAATATCTAGGATTGCATTAAAAAGCAATTATGGAGAAACACATACATACATCGGTGAGTGCAGGATAGGTAACATCCGACATCGGGAATAAAGATGGTATGTTGGCAACATGAAAGCAATGAGGGGGCTTTCCGCATTGACAGACTGTTGCCAGTGAATCTGCTTCCAAGTGATCTGGAAAACTACTTTGACACTTCAAAAGTATGTTATCCTGAATGCATAAGAACGAGGGGCAGGGCGGGCTCAGGAAGCAATGACCTGCCCAGGTATGCTCTGTGGTTACTTTATCTCCTAGGCTTGCCAGACCTGCGACGGGGCCCCTGAGACGGTCGGGTGTACACACTCATACATCAAGCTGGACACGACCTCCAACAGCTCCGCAGTCCAGAACAACAACGACCGTCACTCGTCAGTCCTCCTGCTCGCTGTCCGCACCTGCAGAGCGGAGCGGTCTGTCATCTCTAGCACCGCCAGCCGGCACCCTGCCCGCACAGGTTCGGTAAACGTGGACCCAATTAATGAGTGAAAGGGAAAAACAAAACAGCGTCTTGTCTCCCAAGCCCGGCTCCCAGCCAACCGGAAGCCTAGGTTTTGATTGTTTTAAGACTCAGACGAGAAGCGAGAAGGCGTGGGTTCCTTCCTCGGTTCATGCTCGAGGAGACAGAAACTCGGCTACTGAGAACTGGAAGCGGAGAGCGCCACAAGCAGCGCGGCCATTCTAGGTCGCATCAGGCCAGATGACTTTACTCCCAGTGCGCACAGCTGACGTCACAGCTCCACCTCCGGTCCCGCCCGCCGCTAGGCGACCCGGAAGTTGTACTTGCAACCCTACTTTCCTTCTCCCACAATTCGTCGCGCTCCTTCTTTTCAACCTGGGCCCATCATAGTGAGTATGGGCGGTGGGTGTTGGACTCAGGAATCTGGGTCCATCCTTCCCCGAGACTGCGTTGACCCGGACAACGGGATCTCTCCTGAGCTGGACCGGGACTCCGCGTTCCTGAGATCGAGAATCCGCCTTGGGCTTAAGGGCTTTTGTAGCCTGGGAGGGTGAATGGCTTAGGGTTGCCGGGTCGCAGGGGTTTCCGGGACGGGGGCACCCGATGGGCATGGATGCTTGTGCTGTGGAATGGCTGGCTTGACTCTCCCGGAAACTAGGGGTTCGGGCACCAGCTGGACTTCTGCACACGGAAGCGCCGAGAGGGCGGCCGCGTGAGCCCAGGTCCGGGAGGGAGGAATTGGCTTGTGCAGGTCCCACCCTGTTCAGAGACCCCCTTGTCGCCTGAGTTTAGATGGCTCCCGCAAAGAAGGGTGGCGAGAAGAAGAAGGGCCGTTCTGCTATCAACGAGGTAGTGACCAGAGAGTATACCATCAACATCCACAAGCGCATCCATGGAGTGTGAGTACCCTACCCTCGCTCAGCCATGCTGGTCGGACGGAGCCTTCTGAACTCAGCGGGTCTGGGTGTCACTCTGAGTGTCCAGGATTAAATGCTAGGTGATCTAGAAATTAGCGTTTTTTAAAAACCTCGTATCTGTATCGTGTGGACTGTTTTCGGACTGGAGGGTTTAAAGGTCGGGGGTTGATGACTACAAACGTGAGATTGAATCATCAGGTTTTTGGAGAGCCAGTTGGGAAAACACGGTGACAAAATCATTCCACTCAGCGCTTGTAATTGAATTAAATAGACCTGGGCAGGCGAAATGAACAATGTGTATGTGAGGGGAAGTAAACATTTTAATGTCTCTACTTAGACTCTAGGAAAGTTAAACAGTTAACTAAAAAAGCCCTGTCCATTCCAGAGTGTGAATACTTGAATGGGATTATTTTAGTGTTCTGATCCATATAGATACGTACTAATTAATATTGATTGAGTTGTGATACCAGAGGCGAAACTGCTAGAGACAGGAAAAGAATTGTTCTATTTCTTTCCTGGGGTTTGGTTTTCCTTAAGATTAGTAACTTCCCGTTTTCAGCATATTGTCCCTACTGCTGATAATGGAGACCAAATCTTGAATACGCAAATATTATGGGGCAAAATAATCTATTCAGACACCAATCTGTGGAGCAAAATCTCTTGCACTTGACTTGGCGGTCTCTAGGACAACTAATTTTTTGAGGGATTCAAATGTGCAGCGTTGTCCACATTGGGCCCGACTCGCTTGTTCACCACTGCACTCCCAGCCAAAGGTTAGTCGTGTGTGAGCCCAGGGGCATCGTGTTCCTTTTGTTCCTTTTGCCGTGTTTGGGATCTCTGTGTGGATTCTGGGTCCAAGAGCCAGTGCCCTTTTGGTGCATTAATGTTGCTTCTGAGTAACCACATTCCCTTCCCACCACCTGTTTGAAACAAAAAGTCCTACATTCCTAGTTTATTTATGGGAAGTTAGACAAGTATTTAGATATAAAACGGTAAGTTGTGCCAAGTAAAAAGGGGTGTGGCTTTAAAGACCACACTAATAAATAGGACATTTGAAACATGTGGGCGTGGGCTGTTGCAGGTGGGCACGTTTTTCAGGGGCTTATAGTGCTTTTGTTACAGAAGCCCAAAGTGAAGACCTGCCTGGTACTAAACCCTTTGGTCAGTTCCCAGTCCTCTTGATTGGTGGCAACTGACAGTTTCTTGTTTCTTCTGTGGAAATGCTTTATTTTTTTTCACTTTCAAAGATTTCAGTCTTTTATTTTTTTCTTCCTCTCCAGCTGCCCCTTGTCCTACTTTGTTGGTTCCTCTTAATAACCCATCCTCTTAATGCTGAGTCCCAGGACTTGATTCCTCTTTTCTACCTATACTTGGGTGTTTGAGTAGACATCTCGAACTTTACATGGCCCCAAACCAAATGCTAGTATCTATCTCCAACCCTAACCTTCCCGCTTCTTTTGTGGCCTTCCCTAGTTGTTGCTGGCAAACAAACATGTCCTGTTGGCTCTGCCTTTCACCTTCTGACGCATTGCACTGGTCCCTGCACCATTCTCTGTTACTTCAGTGGTTACAATTTGTAGCTCTCTGATTCTGGTTCCCCCTCCCTCCCCAAAAATCTAGTATATTCTCAAACCCTCCATTGGCTTCCCGTCTTACACAGATTGGAGTCCAAAGTACTTGCTGATTGTGTATGAACTGGCCACTTATTTTCTTAATTGTATCAGACATGTATCTGACTCAGGGTAGCTGTTTGATTTTATTTTTACTCTTTCCCCCCTTTGCTTTTCTCACATATACCTAAATGGCTGCCCCATCATGCTTCAGCTGTCGACTCCAATATCTCCTTGGCCATCTTATTCAAATCTGCAATCCCCTTCCCTAATGCTCCCTACCTTTTTTCCCTGGTTTTATTTTTCTCTATCAGACTTGACACCATTTGATATACTCCAGAAGTGTCTAGGATTTTCTTATACTACTGATAATATTCCTAGTGCCTTTTATTTCTAGGTGATTAAGTATTTAAATAAATGGCATGAGCTTGCTTACTTGCTAGAAATAACCAGGAGGCTGGTGAGAGTAGAGCAGGGAGCAGGAGAGACATGGTAAAGTGGGGGTGAGTGGAGAGTCGGGTCTTTTGTGGGTCATGGGGCGCTATTGAGAGTTTCAGAGCAGAGTTAAGTTACTCTTCCATGTTCCATGTGTTACTTTTATTGGATTCCATAAAGTTTGCTTCATCTAACAAGTATGAGGCACCTATTATGTGCCAGGAGCTGTGCCTTGGGTTAGAGTTGAATCGTTGGCAGGGCCCAAGTGAAGGCATGAAATCAAATGGATTTGTGTCCTTGTTTAAACGGCGCATTAATAGTACCTAGCTCGGAGCTGGAGCTGACAGCTAATGACAACGCCTGACACATGCCAAGACCCTCATAGAATTAACTTGTATCCTCATCACACTTTGTGAGAGGAAGCTGTACATTTCAGGTCTCTGTTCTCTTGAGCACAGACCAGGGAAATGAACTGTTAAATTAGTATTTAATGGTCTCCAAAAGTATGCTATGTCTTAGGATATGGCAGCTCTAATTATGTGTGGGGACCCCCAGAAACCAGAATTATCTTCTGGAGAGCAGGCCCCTTATAGTATAGGCTTTCCCTGCTAGGAAAGTGTTCTAGGAACCCATCTGAGGAAGTAGAGCAGCTGACATTGTGAGAGGCTGTGTTCAGCCTCAGTACATTTTGGGGTTTTTTTTGTTTGTTTGTTTTTGGTTTGGGAAGACAACACGTTTGCCCATTTCATGATGGGGGGTTTACAAGTGCACCTCCCTGCACTGCACTGAGTGTTCCAACAGTTTTTGACCAAAAACAGCATACCCTTATGCCCTACCCTGGCAACTTTGAAAAAAGTCATCAGAAAGAAAGGTTTTGCTGATGTGCAAGAGGTGAAACAAACGAAAAAAGAACAGAAGCAACTGTGAAAGGTATCAAAATTGACAAGTTAGAACATTGTTTTGAGCAGGGGGGGGAATGTCTTGACCAGGTGCATTGCATCAAATGGAGAGCACTTTGAAGGTGACTGAGGTATAAACATACAAGAAATACACAATTTTTTATAAGTTCCCTGGGTTTTTTGCATCCCCTCATTTTGACCTGGGAATGCTTACCATTCAGTGTTGTATGCTTTATGTTCAAGCATATTCCAAAGTCATCCTTTTATTATATTCTCCTTGATAGGTGGTATTAGAGTTTGGGGTTGATTTTGATCAGGAAAGGGTTGATTAATATGTGTATTAACATTTCTTCAGGACTATATGTAGAGCCCTTATTCTATCATTAAAAGTGGGTTGTGTGTCTTCTGTGTTCCAAGTATGTTAGTTGCTGGGCATTAACACTGCCTGAAGAAAGGATTGTCCTGTCTTGTTCAAGTTTGGTGTAGGTTTCTTCTATGAAAATAGAACATAATATGTATTTCATTTAATTTTGTACTCCTTTAATGCATTTATTTACTTATGTTTAAATCTAAGGGGCTTCAAGAAGCGTGCCCCTCGAGCACTTAAAGAGATCCGGAAATTTGCCATGAAGGAGATGGGAACTCCCGATGTGCGCATCGACACCAGGCTCAACAAAGCCGTCTGGGCCAAAGGGATCAGGTGGCAGCGTGTTATCTGTGTTACAAGATAGACCTTTAAAATTACACCAGCTCACTTTGCACATTATGCATAAGTTCAGTAATTAGCTAATGCATATAGAAGTATAAAATAATGTGGAAGTAACTCAAAGGGCGGGGTAGCATCTGCAGAGAAGCCCTTTGACATGGTATTTTTAATGAGACCCAAATGACAAAGGAGCCAGCAATGTGAGGGTCAGGTGGGAGTGGTGAGCAGAGAGAACAAATCAGTGAAGTCAAATAAGTGACTTGAAGAACAGTGAGCAAGGATGGAAAGTTAGGCAGGGGGAGATCATAAGGGATCTTGTAGGTCATGACAAAGAGTTTGTATTTCTTTCTAGAAACCATCAGAGCACTTTTTTAACCATAGGCAATTTTACCGATCCTCCCCCAGGCACATTTTTGGTTGTCACTACCGGCCACGGATTCTGGTAAACATCTTAGAATGCATAGCATAGCCCTCCACACAAAGGATTATCCAGCCCAAATGTTAGTGGGGCCAAGGTTAAGAACCCCTGCTTATAAAGCAGGGGAGTGGGTTTTGCTGTGAAGGACAATGTAGGGTGCCAGCATGGTGGCACTGGCATGGGCTAGGTGACTTTATAAGGCTGAAGTAGGGCAGAGTGTAGCATCTGGGTAGTATTTCAGTGCTGGGGTTGGATGGGAGGACATTCAGCCCTGCAGTGGACTAGCATTTAGGGAACTGGTAGAAATGTGTGTGATAAAGGGGCTGCCAGTGATGGCTCCTTTGAGGTAAGGGAAGAGTGGTATCATAGACTCTTGATATCAAGTGGTATCAAGACTCTTGGGACTCTTGAGTAGTCCCAAGTTTCAGGACACTTGACCTCCTCAGACCAGTAAAAGGAGGCAGTACAAGCCACTGTGATGTACAGTAAACAACATTTAATCGTTCTTTGTGTTCAATGTAGCCTGCAGAGGTATTTTAGTGTTTCTCCAAATTTAACTTTTAGACACAGACCATAACCACAATTTCTGTGGTGGTGATAGAGGGAAAAGACCTGGCTGGTTAGGCCCACATTTCTGCATAGGTTGAGTGTCAGTGGTGATTGCCTACTAAGACAGGTATATACCCTGAGACGACAGTATTTTCTGTAGTGGCTGGTTGGTTAGATTAGAACAAAGGATGGTATATTAGAAACATGTTACAGGAGTGGGGATAGGATATGTGAATATACCTGGTAGCTACTTTCGTGATAGGAGGAATTAGCTTTACCAGCACGCCTGTATTTGTTACTAGGAATGTCCCATACCGTATCCGGGTGCGGTTGTCCAGAAAACGTAATGAGGATGAAGATTCACCAAACAAGCTCTATACGTTGGTCACCTATGTACCTGTCACCACTTTCAAAAGTAAGTTTTACTTTATTCCACAAAGCTGTTTAGATTAGGACAAACAATATGATGTGTGGGTGACTAGCTGTCTCTTCTTTTGCAGATCTGCAAACAGTTAATGTGGATGAGAACTAACTCCTGATTGTCTAATAAAGTTATAAAACTGCCTTTGAGGTTTGGTTTTCTGTTTCTGGTGGCAATGGAATGTATTTGTATATCTTAAAGTAGTTTCCAATTAGAGAATTATTTGGAAAGCTTTTCCTTAGTATTGTGCCTGTGTCCCTTCTTTCCAGCCCCTGGACTTTCTGAATGTTTGGACAGGTCCTGTGCGAGTTTTCAAAGGTAACTTTGAGGTATAGGCTGGCTTTAGAGTGACTATTTAGGTCGTTGGGGTAATGTTAGAATTACATGCACGTAAAAGCACTAAGGTAAACTTCTCCCAGAAACTGGCATGTAGAACTCAATTGCTGTTGGCCACTTCATTTTACCAAACTGATACGATAACAATTGATAGTATCTTAGATTTATTTATACTTGGTAGTATGTCTGTAAGCTTCTGCCTCTATCTATATTGAGTGTAATTGTTAAGAACTGAATTGTCTTCTAAAATAATTGCTATTTTGATGGGGTAACCAAATTATGTTTAATTTATATGTACAGTTAATATTTTAGCTCACCCCAATGGCCTCAAGGTATTTTTAGTCCAGGTTTTTACATGGAGCTCAGAGGTAAAATTTACACAATCCAAAATCTTGAGTTGAGCCTGCAAGCAGAGTGTTGTGGGGGTTATATTACATTATTATTTATACCACTGTAAAGAGGTCATTTCTGAAGCCTTGTTGGTGATGGTAGTGCATAGCCAAGGTAGGGTTGAAAATCCAAGCAGCAGTGTCGAACCCTCTGGCATCTCTAGGCCACACTGGAAGAAGAGTTGTCTTGGGCCACACATTAAAAACATTGCGACACATAATCACAAAAGAAATCTCACGTTTTAAGTAAATTCACAATTTTGTGTTGGGTCTCAGGTTGGACATCCCTGCGCCTATTGTGCCATTGACCAAGAACATAAGATTTGAGGTGGGGGCAGGGGGACACCTCCAGCTCATCTGTTCACTGGCACAACCCAGACCTTAGACACTCAGATAAGTGTAAGGCATAAACAAGGACCAAAGTCAATACAAAAATTTCTTATTAAAAAATCTGGAGGCCAACATTGAAAGTATATACACAACATTTTTGCAAGGACAACCAAATATATTAAAATGGTTTGTTTCAATTACCAGCACTGAAACAAATTTTGTGCAAAAAAAAGGCAAATGCAATTGCACAGATAGTAGCACTTAGATCTTGAAAGGGAACTTGATTCTGGACCTCCCATTATCCAAGTGAAAAATAGAAGCTTGGGCATTTGTCTCTGGGTTAGCATGATAAATTGGTCTTTTTTGTTCTGAGAACAAAATCATCACAGCAGAAATGCCCATTTCAGCAAATCTCATAAAACTGGTAATTCTCTTCAGAATAAATAGAAATGTTTGAGGGTTGTGCATAAGTTACCTTAGCCACAGCTGGGGCTGTCAGGTTGATTGCCTGGATATACCCAGCTTGTGGGATATACTCTAAATGAGCCTGAAACCTGGATTTACGGTTTGACAACTCATGAAACTTGCTTTGTGGTCCTTGCTTTGTTGTGGCAGACTCGTCTCCCCAGCAAACTGCTGTCTTGCTTGATTTCAGGATGCGATTGGCTGCTTATTTCAAAAGTTTTGAGACTGTACTGATTGATCTTGGCATTTCCAAGTTTGGATTTAATGTCCAGTGGCTTTTCAAAAAAGTTTACTAATGACTGTTCAGTCAAAAGTGAAGCTAAGATATGCTCAAGGGAGACTGTCCAGTCCCCTTCTGCCTCTTCAGGAAATGCCTGGGCATCCTGGGAAGCTGTCCCAGGGTCAGTGTCTGCAAATACAGAGTCCTGCTCCAGAGAAGGAACTGAAGCCCGCAGCTCCTCCCCACTGTCCTGGGAGCAGCTTCCAGAGCTGCTACCTCGATGCCCCACTTCCCCAATCTGCAGCAGCAGAGTGGTTACCGTGGCAATGGCTTGGTACAAATTGTTTTCTTCTGGATCTTCCCGGAACATACTGTACAAAGTTTTACAGAACTGGATAAATTCTCTCTGGAAAAAAAAAGTATATGGTATATAGCAGCATAACCACGATAGAAGTATGCTTTCAAAAAAAACCTTTCATACTTAGAGAAAACTAAATGGTACTTTTTGAAGCAGAGTATGAGATGAGGTAGTATCTGCCCTTTGACTCCAGAGAATTTCAGCACTTAAAAGTATGCTGTTTGTCTATACCAACAGCATACTTCTAAGTGTGCTATTGTACTGAGTTGCCCCAAAAGTCCATTTAGTTTTTCCCGTAAAGACACATTTTTCATTTCCACCAATAACTGTTGATTTGGATATTTTGAATATCTCAGCAGTTTCTCATGTGGTTTAATGTTGATCTCAATGTCTCAGTTTGATCACTTAACCAATTTCAACTGCTCCACCCAGCTGTGGAGCATTGTCCAGCAAGAAATCTCCAGCACTGAACTTAACAAACCACTCAACAAGTTCGATCAGTCACAGCACCTTCTTCATACACTTCTACTGCATTTCAGTTGCATTTTTACCTTTCTTGAAATAAAGCATAATGTGCCGAAAATTTTCTTCCACCTTCAACATTAAAGTGGCTACACAAGAATTCACCAATTTTGGTAAGTTTTTCCTCTAATGTATACTGACATGACAGCTGTCACAATCCACTCTAACAAAATACTAGAGCCATCTTCTGGAAAACATGCCCATCCCAAGGTAAAGATACGTGTGCATCCTTTAACACAGCAATTCAAGCAAGCAATGCATCCAAAAGCTATGCAGAACTTTGTTTACAGGGATGTTTAAGGGTTATTATAGGAAAAAGTTGGAAGCAGCTTAAATGTGACTAAAATAATGGCTTGTTCCTATTGGTGGGACTACTATGCAGCAACTACAAGTGGTAAAAATGAAGGACCGTGATGAGTGATGCTTCTGAAATCACACACTCCTGCCCAAATTGACACTAGTGCAGTGAGAGATGCTTTATGTGAGATTTAGCTACACAATGCTGGGAATAAGAAAATGGTTGAGAACTGCTCATTTAGTAGATATTTAATGATCCTAGAGAAATATCCATGATTGTTTTGAAGTAAATGACTCCAAATATTGATGCAACCCATTTTTGTTTGTAGTAAAAAGTTGATACACTATATCAGAATGGTAAAGCTGATGGCTCTGGGTGATGAGCTTTAGCTAATTTTTTTTTTAATTGAGGTATGACTGACATGCAGTATTGAGAGATAACTAACTTTATGGAGTAGAGGAAAAATGTGAGAGGAACTCCCCAAATAGAGTAGAGCAACGCTTGTCAAATATGTCGACATAGGAACCCCAAAAGATACTTGAGATCAAAACAAGACTTGAGAAACCGCATGCTCAATGTCCTGGAAGGCTCACAGCACATATTGGCACCGCAAAGACTGAGGTCCTGTAATAAAGGACTGAAATAACCTACCACCATCACATGGTTCCTGAATGTGGCACAGAAACCTCTTCTGGAGATTACAGAAAGGTTTTAGGAGACAAATACTATCATGTAATCAATGCTTTTAAGCACTGACCAATTTTAAAGGGAAGCAAACTACAGTGTACCCACAGAGCTACCAAATGCTATCTAAGGAACAAATTTACATCACACTCTGGGTAAATGAGTTTGATAGAAAAACTCTTCAAAGACAGCCTTCTGTTTTGAAGAGCTCTGAATATCTGAATGGATCACATTTTTAAAGATTTCCCCCCAAAAGTTACAAGATCCTTTAATAATGGCTTTGGACGTAAACAGCCCAGCTGAATTACCAAACTTCTAAACAAATCATTTGGCAAGATAGTTAATTCTTTACACAGAATAAAGTCCTTACCTGGCTCATCTGGGGCAATTCAGTCTCAATTTTATCTTTTTCTTTGGCTAAATCCTTAATCATCTGCTTTAGCTGTTTCTGATAATCAGTTGCATCACCTGAGACAAAGGGAACAATGTATGTTTTAGTCTAAATACAATAAAAGCAAAAATACATAAAAGGGGGTAGTGCAGGGTACAGGAATTCCAAACTGAGGAACACAGATGACATAAAAGGAACCGTGTTGTACAACAAATGGAGAATGGCAGCTAGGTGACGTCTCTTGCTACAAGAGGAATAAACATGGTAGGGTTGAGGGGCAGTCACCAGTACACTACAATTCAAGGTTTCTGGCCTTTGGAAGCAGTAGGCTCAGTGTTCGTTCTAGGAGGGCGTAGGTGAGTCTAAGAAGAGCTGCAAAGTCTTGCTCCTGAAAACAGCAGTGGTGTGCCATATTGAAGGTAACAATGAAGAGAGGTACGTGCCATTTGATTTCCCAAAAACCAGGGGTCTTGACGTCGACAACAGAGGATTCTTTAATGGTGACTGGCTGTCTCGATCATTTTCAGTGAGTGCTTAAAGAAAGATTAAGTTGAACAAATTATGTTATCTTGACCAAAACCAAAGCTTTTTAGGTAAGAAAACTAAAGGCTAAGTAAGCCAGCAGCCCCCAACCTGTGGGAAGCAGCTTTTTTTGCAGGGTCTGTGAACCCAGGTATACATACAGAAAGCACTGTCTGGACACACAGAGTAAAGAAAATATCTTACACACCAGAGTAGTGCTCTTTTCTGGGCGTATGTATATATATATATACTGTTGTAATTAATGATCCACAAATTCACAAGACCTGGACTAGAAAAATGTATGAAGTAAAATCCATTTTGTTTAAATATATGTATGTGTATACTATACTCATAAGCTTTACAAATAAACACCATATCTTTGGATGGGATAACAGGTTCTAAATTTTTCATGTTATTTTTCTATAATAGACATATTGTGCTACATTACATACTTTCTAACAAAAATTGGGAAGAGCTTTACTGAATTCAAAGCACTTTATTACAAGTTTTGAAATACACAAAAATACAATTATATCAAAGCCCTAATACACTGCTGGTGGAAATATGTTATAGCCATTTTGGAAAATAGCCTAACAGTTCCTCAAAAAATTTAAATTACTATTCAACCTAGAAACTCCACTAGGTATATACCAAAAGAAAATGAGCATGTCAACTCAAAAACGTACACAAATGTGTGTAGCATATTTACACATATAAGTTTTACCTATATTATTTCCTAACAGCCAAGAAGTTGGAAACAAACCCAACTGTTCATCAGTTGGTGAGCAGATAAATTATGGCATGCCCACCAATTGTATCAGATCCAGCCATGAACAGGAATGCAACACTGATCCATGCTACAGCATGGATGAGCTGTGAAGGCAGCCAAAACCAGCACACACAGTACATGATTCCCTTTATGCAAAATATCCAGATGAGGCGAATCTATGGACAGAAAGCAGGGAGAAATGGGCACATAGGGAGTGGGGCAATGCGAAAAGGCTTGGGCTTTTTTAGGCGGGTAATGAAAAGGTTCTAAAATCATGATGATGGTTGCTTAGCTTGAATATACTAGAAGCTTTAGATGGTATACTTTAAATGAATTAATTGTGTAGTATGTGAATCGTAGATCAATAAAACTTACAAATATAGCCCTGATCAGTGGGCTGGGCATCATCAGAAAGTCACTGGTTTGATTCCAGGTCAGGGCACATACCTGGGTTGCAGGCCAGATCCCCAGTTGGGGACATGCAAGAGGCAACTGATTGATGTTTCTCTCCCACATCGATGTTTCCCCCTCTTTCTCCCTTACCCCTTTCTAAAAATAAATAAATAAAGCTCACAAAAATAATTATAAAGGGGATTACAGACAAAAGATCTTCATTTTAAAAAGGCTGAAGCTTACTAGTAAGCCATTCACTGAGAATAAAAGGCAAAATTCAGTTGTGATTGAACAAGTACCCACAAGACGGCACCAAAGCCTTGGTAAGCTATCCTCTTTTCTTGGAAGGTAGGTTTCAGTTATTTTCTGATCTTTTTTTCCTCCAACAAAGATATTAAGTCATTCTTTTCCCTAACTTTGCAGAAAACAAATTCTACAAAGTGGCAGGTACAAGAAGCCAATCAGAAACTAAGTGGAAAACTACAAACACTGGATGATACTTGGGGCAGTCATGATGGAAGTGGATTTCCTAGATAAGAGCCACTGAGATGTCAACAGGACACTGAATCCCTGTCCTCAAAGAGCTTGGTGTGTCAAACAGAAGAAACATGCCCACAAGTCCCTCTAGTAAAAGAACCAACATACACACATCATGGAAGCATAGAGAGGAACAATTTATTCAAGCAGTGAGTGAGTGTCCAGAAAGGAGGCAGATAAAGTATCAACAGTGACAAGGAAGTAGAAAGGCCAACCAACCACAAAGCAATGCTTTCCAGCCTCTTTCCAGTACTGGCACAACAGAAAACACCACAACTGGGGCTGGACACCAGGGAACACAAGGAGTCTACGCGTTCACTGAAGAAAACTCATCTATCTATGATCAGAAACAGGATACAATGCATTCGGGAAAATAGTAAACACTGAGTTTATACACAGTCTTCAAATGTACTTTTAGCCTTTTGAGCTATCTGAACTAACTTTTATAAATGTAACCTTATTTTTATGTTCATATATATCATAATTCAAGACTATAAATGAATTAAGAAACATTTCTATTAAAGTTTTCACTGTGTCTCATTTCAAGAACTGCACAAGTTAAAATCTGATGAATAATTTACATTTGGTTATCTGAAATTCCCTTCTCTCTTAAACATAGTGCTTTCAGCACAATTTAGCCTTCTGATGTAATTAAGATACTACAATCACCAAAATAATACCATCCTCCATCAAATTTTCTTATTTCAAAAGCAACAGTGTCCTCCTCCTACCCCTCCACAGTGGTTGAAAAAAGCAATCAAATTATAGGACTTGCATTTGGATTAGGAATTCCAATATAACTCAATCATCGATATGAAAATCAACTAAAGTATCCAACCTGTGTCTCAGATAACTACTGTAAAAAATCCCTTGAGATATAGTGAGTACTGGATGCTGGGATCTTAAATCCAATTTCTTAGTGGCTTCCTGACAACTTGGATAATACCAGGGATCTTCAGAACCTCACTCTTCTTTTAAAAAATTCAATGCAATCTTTAATTTCACAAAAGGTTTTTAAGGAGGTTTGTATTCTGCAGTTTTCACTTCAAGTGGCATTTTCAAGTCTTGATCTCGATCCAAAGAACAGCTCTCTCATCTAGCCTAAGCTGCCCATCACCAAATCAGTGTACCTGGTATCACTTCTGATCTGGCTGGTATAGGTACAGCCTAAATTGTTAGACCAGAATGGGAACTGTCATTTTTGTATCCTGTGATTTGACTTTGGCAAGTTTCCTCAGCAGGTCCTCAGTTTTCAAAATCGTTATTTCCTTCAACTGAATCTTCACACTGTTTCCATTCTCTGAAAGAAGTTCTTGTGGATGGAGCCATCATTTAGCTCAGCTGTTTCCACCTCACTTGGTGAGCTTTCTTCATGTAATGCCACTTGGGTCATTCCCAACAACTTGGTCCTTAGAGTAGTGTAGTGATTTTTTGGTTTTACTGGTTGTCAAGTGGACATTTTGGCATATTCCCAAAAGCAGGAGATTATAGTTTATCTCCAGTATTGTTTCTCAGTATAACAATAAAAGGCCAGCCAAAGAGAACCAATATGGTGGGTATAATCTGAGTGCCAAACTCTACTCTTAGGCAAACATTAGTCATCACATGCTCCGTATTTTTGGTCCTGTTGATGTTAATTTCAAACACACAATATCCCATTCTGCAACACTGCTAAGGTTTTCATCCACAGTGAACATTCAATGAAATCTAAGATTGTGTATATATTATAATTAGTACCTACCATCCTATCTGTTGGAACTCTTGACAAAGCAATGTCAAGCAAAGATCTTGTGTATTTCCAATTGTACTGCATGGGTTTAGAAAGTAGATCCATTCTAAGTAAATGAACTTTACTTCCCAAGTACATTCTCTTATCGTGGGCAATAGAACAAAATACATTTTGTCAAGCAACAAAATGGAATGAATGGGGCTGAAATCTTAGCATGCTCAGGACTTTTTAATATTAGTTTTCATACTAATAATATTGAAATGGCTACATACAGTTCCTGATTAGGACTTTGAAATAATGACCTCTTCAAAACAGGCTGTCACTATCACAAGAAGGTGGCGGCAAATGGCATTTTTCTCTACCTGATGGAAACTCCTTTCTTGTCACTACCAAGAATTTGAATGGTTTAAATATTTTTTACTTCAAGTGTGTGGTCATTCTGTACATCAAACAGCTTCTCTCTTCCTGACAAATATAATGTTGAAAAATTTTTGGCCACTATAGCTGTATTTTTAATCCAATCAATATTTTATCCATATCAAGTATTTCAAAACAAAGCTTTTCTTCATTAAAACACAGATATTGCAGTATTAGCCTATAATTATGTTTCAGGATCCAAATAACACTATCATTAATGAAGCATTTATAACCTTGTTCTTTTCTAAGTTGACTTTTTGCTTTCAATCCACACTATATCAGTGCATATTAGTATGTTTGCACGCATTCTTTTAGTTTTCAATTAAGTTCATTCAGGTTTTCAACATTTTAAGTCTTTTTAAAATAACTATCTTCAACCAAATTACAAATTGGAATTACTTATAAGATTTTTCCTTTTAACTCAGCTTCTTGACTAAACTCTTCCTCTGGACAGCAAATGTACTTTGGTATGTATAAAACCTCAGAAAGAAATTTCTCCTTCTTCACATAAAGCTTAACATGAAGATTAGCTGCTTGAATTTTATTGGATTCAACATCTGAAGATCCATTTGATGTAGATCCAGACCAGCAGGGAAATATTTTGGAGAGCTAATCTGCCAGGAGGAACTTGTGAGATCAGCTCTGCACTTAGTGTACCATCTTACAGAAAGCCTCCAACACCTCACTATTTTGTTTTTGTTTACCATTGACAACATATTCTCAGTAGCTTGTTTTGATACTTCTTGATGATGAAGCTAATGTTCTTCCAGGAAACTGTCTTCTGGAAGTCCAATTAGTGTAATTAAGCAAAATGATCAATACCTGTACATTTATCAATCTGCTATGAAAACTCTTGATTAATAATTTTCAGGAATACTGTTCATCCCTATGCCACCTGATATGGTATCAAATCATCTGGAGTATTTCTTTTCTATTTCCTGTGCTAAATAGTGTTGCAGTCACCACAGAGCCAACAAAGTGAGAACTTTCAGAACTGTGAGGCCTGGCCCTAGGCCTAGCACGTCCTTGCTTCCCGTGTTGCATCAGGTAACTTCTTAAGCAAGCTCACAAAAGTCCTTTGCCTCCTCTAGGACCCTCTTTGAATTTCAACCAGTCTGCACAGAGGCCAGGTGCTGATGTGCCCTGTCTGGTACCCTGCTTCCCCTCAGGCAAATAACGCATTCCTCTTTGGGCACACAAGTTCAAACTTGTAATCCTCAGCATACTTCCTAATTAGTGAGTTAAAACTTTTTTCCAGCTAGCATGTCTATCCCACCTTTAATCAAAAAGTTGTTCATTATTGGTAGAAAGTACATATTTGTTAAAATTAAATCTATTTAAATGAAAATACCTAAATGTATTATGGATCTTCATGGCCTTGGCAAATTGATGTGTTTAAACATAGGTTTTAGGGTATACATAAAAACTTTTTTTAAAAACTGCATAAAAATTCAAAGAGGGTCCTAGAGGAGGCAAAGGACTTTTGTGAGCTTGCTTAAGAAGTTACAATAATATTCATGTAGTTAAAATATCAGCT
>VMDR010008840.1:0-35247 GCA_007922815.1 Macrotus californicus | reverse complement strand
CAAAGGTGGAAATTTTTAGGGAAATAAAGGAGAATGAATCAAGGGCTTTCTACATTCCAGGTATTGTGCTAGATGTGTCAATGAATTATCTTTTCCTGAAACTTCACAGCAATGCTGCAATACCCTATTCTTATTTTTTCAATGATGACTTTGAAATTCAGAGAGGTGATTTTTTATTTATCCTATATAGTATCTCTAAATAGCACATCTGGGATTTCTATATTTTCTCTCACAATTTATTTTATAACATAGTCTTCTTTTTTCTATATTTATGTATTTATTCATGTTAACATACATGCATCTTGAAACGCTGGACTCCGTTTAGTACAGTTATAGAAGTGAGTTTTATTCAGTCACTGTCCTCAAACCTGCTGTACTAGTTTCCCCTTCTGTGCCTTTGACAGGATCTCACAGCTGCTCAGCCTCATGTTCAGTTTCAGACAAAACTTTTAAGTTCAAAATTTCTCCTTCTCCTGATCAGATTTGAGTCTTAACTTCCACAGTGGAGCTGTGGGGAAATGGTGTATATACTGTATTTTGCTGTGTATAATGTGCTCTTCTGGCTCAAATTTTTGAGGGAAAAAGAAGGATGTGTATTATACATGAGTATAATGATTACATACCATGGGCAAAATAATGGATATAAAAGCCCTGTGTATAATGCACACAAAAACGTGGGTGTGCATTATATACAATAAAATATGGTAGTGTGTTCTTCAACCTCCACCCTCCTGCTCTTCACTTCCTCCTTCAGTCCCTGTGATGTTTCTGAGTTCTTCACATTCAGGAAAGTGAAAATGGATGACAGGCATGTATTGGTTACATTCTTCCTTAATTGTTCAATGTCAGATGCCCCAAATTCAGATGTCAGTGAAGATACGAATATGAAATAATCTTTTTGCTTTATTATAAGGACCAAGTTAATATGGCTTTTTTTACTTAGCAAACTCTGGAGAATAAATGTGAGAAGGCCGATTTGCAAAATGAATTACAGTGCTGAGAGGGAAAAAATTAAAGAGGAGCTCATTGGAGAAGTTATTCAGAGAATTAGAATGGGTAAAAACACATGAGTAAAAGAAAAAAGATTTATGAAATCTATGCAAGCGTATTGATACGAATAAAATGGAGTGGACACTTGCAGTCGATTTCTGGTTGACAAAAGAGATAAAGGAGATACAGACTGGAAGACCATCTGTATTTTATTTCCCAAGTACATGTTCATTGAAATTCTCATTCACAACATACGAGAATTTGATGTGAGATTCTATAATTGTTCAGACTCTGTAAGAGCCTTGGAATCAAGAAATAATAGGCAAACTCACAATGGGGATTGTGTGTTGAAGGCTAAGAAAGGAATATAAGGAAAAATAATGAATATGTTCTTTCATTTAGTAAAAATATATAGTAAGTTTTACAAACCCATGGGAATTGTATTTCTGATGAGTTTCCTTACTTCCCAATAGAGTGAATTTTAGGTAACTGATCCTCTGAGAGCAGCAGCATGTCAATTGTTTATTGTTTTTTGGCTTATTGTGTGGTCTGTTGGAATCAGACCTGAAAACTTTTATCTCTGATTATATTTATTCAAAAATTATTTTTGAGTGTCTTCAGGTTTCACTGTAAATGTTCACAGAAATGTAAGTGGTATTTTCCTAATAATTTTAAAGAACACTGAAATATTAAATTTCTAAAAAATATTTATAACAGAGTACAATATCTATTTTGGTACCTGAGCCTGCGGTGGCAAAATGGATAACAAACTACAAAAGGAATATATTGAATTAACCTTATTTTTAAAATTATCCATATTGGGGACAAAGGACCTGAATAGAGATATCTCCAAGGAGGACATACAGAGGGTCCAGACACATATGAAAAAATGTTCTACATCACTAATCATTAGAGAGATGCCAATTAAAACCACAATGAGATATCTCACATCTGTCAGAATGGCTACCATCAATAAGTCAACAAACAGCAAGTATTGGTGAGGATGGGGAGAAAAGGGAACCCCAGTACACTGTTGGTAGGAATGCAGTCTGGTGCTGCCAGTGGGGAAAATGGTATGGAATTTCCTCAAACAATTTAAAAATGGAACTGTCTTTTGACCCAGTGATTCCACTTCTGGGAATATATCCTAAGAATCATGAAACACCAATACAAAAAAAAAGTGCACCGCTATGTTTATAGCAGCACTATTTACAATAGCCAAGATCTGGAAACAGCCTAAGTGCCCTTCAGTAGATGAGCGGATAAAAAAAGCTGTGGTACATTTACATGATGGAATACTATGCAGCAGAAAGGAAGAAGAAACTCTTACCTTTTGTGACAGTATGGATGGACCTGGAGAATTTTATGCTAAGTGAAATAAGCCAGTCAGTGAAAGAAGGATACCACATGATCTCACTTATGTGTAGAATCTAATTAACACAATAAACTAACAAACAAAATACAGAAGCTTAGATCCATGGAACAGACTGACAGCTGCTGGAGGAGAGTGAGGACTGGATGAAAGATGGTGAAGGGATTAACCAAAGAACATTTACGCATGACCCATGGACATAGACAACGATATCAGGATTGACTGAGAGAGGGAAGAGAGTGGGCCTGGGTAAAAGTGGGAAAAGGGAGAAAAAGTGGGAACTCTAATACCATAAAAAATAAATTTTTAAAAAAGAAAAAAATTACCTAGATTGGAATATATAATTATTTTTAGATGTCAACCCCAGTCCTTGAATGTCCATTAAGTCATAATAATGATAATGATAAGGATTGATGATGATGATAATAATAATAATAATTCATTGACTCCTGAGTTTAAGCAGGACATCAGTCCCCTAAAATATAAAATCCTCACTTATGCAAATTGTCAGATTCTCTGTCTTTCTCTGTTTCTCACACACACACAATTCACATATACTGCACATCTCCTGTCTGCAAGGTATTGACTCTCTTCTCCTGCAATATAACAATCTTTAGGAAACTTTCCAAATATAAAAGCCTTTCTAAACTCATAGTTGAAGCAGTTATACACTCTCAACACCAGGCCAGTAACAACATTAAGTCACAACGTAAGGCAGTAAGGAATGTGCTGGTCCTGATAAGAGAGAAGAGGGACTACATTCCAAGAGAGGCAGGACCCAGCCAGTGGAACCTGGCAGGAGCTGGGGAAGGATGCACGGGAGTAGGTTCCAAAGGTGTGTGACTGAGGGCACTGGAGCATACGACTGAATAAAGAAGAGTTTATTAATTTGAGACCACGCTCCCAGTATACAGAATTTAAGTCCTGGCAAGAACACCAGGAGATGTCACAAACACGATACAGAGATGACTTCTGGACAAATGGAGGAAACTGTGGCCACAATTGCTGTGGCAGATGACATTAAATGTTTCAGAGGACATTAAATGTTTTAAAGTCGTGGGCATGTTAAAATGAACATTTATGTAAGGCTAGAGAACTCGCCACAGGTCTATATCCCATGAGAAGACAAAGAGGACACCTCATTTACCAAAACAATAAAAAAATGCACTGGTGAGTAGGGCACCAAAATAATTTAGGAGTTAAGTGGCAGCCCCTCATAGACAATATGAGGTGCTGTCTCAGAACTGGGTTCTGTAATAAGTGCAGTTGATAAGATTCCAAAACGATAGAGGCCATGTGGTTTTTCTTAAGTGTTGGAAGCCAGGTAGACAGTATGAGATGGGTAGCAGGGGTGCCTGACTACAAAGAGCTGTAGAAATAGTTAATAGAACATGGTGTCTCTGCCGCAGATGGGTGGCCAACAAGGTCACTAGTGAGTATGTATAATCAGAAGAAATCAGAGAGGGATGATCAGGAGAATAAGGGCAACAGTTCCATTAGATATCATGGTCTTTGCTCAGTTTTTGGAACTGAGCCTCTCTTTGGACTCAAAACTAGTTGATTGAAAGAAAGGTTGGATCTATGAGTGCGGAAGGATTCTGCAAACTCAAGGCAAGTTTTCATGGCACTTATTGCAGGTAGAACCTTTCCTTCAGTTCCCACATGTCTATTATTAACTATTGGTAGAAAGGAAAACACAGCTCTAACTTATAGTTCAAGTTGAATGAGAAGAATGTGAGACATACAGCAATCACGGGGCTACTGCAAGGAGGAATCTCAGCCTGACAATATTGCGAGCCTTCTCTGTCTGAAAGTGAGTGTCCGAGCACCTTTAGTATGACCCCTGTAAGCCGTGCCTCTTGAGGAGGGTGGCGTTATAGTCTTTCCTGTGAGTCAGGGTGCACCTCTGGCTTGGTGGAATAGACCACCGGGTTGAGTCTGTACTCGGCAGTGGCAAGGAATGAGTTGAGTGCTGCAAGAGCTGCTGCTCAAACTCAGCTTTCATTAAATACAGGTTCACATTTGATAGAACATCAATGTTACATTACTATCCGATCCTCTATAGTATCACACATAGTTAACCCACAACAACTGATGCAGTACTAATGAACCTGAGTCCCAGAGTCTCAGTCCCAGGTCTGGACACAGTGTCAGTGAGCAGGTGTCTTGGTCTGATTGGAGTGGTGCCTCAGGTGGCATGGAAGTTCCAGAGCTCAGCCAAGCAGAGCATCGGGTAGCACATGGCCCATAGTAGTGGAGCAGTGTGGAGCTCTGGTAGATTTGCTACCTCGGTGGTGGCTCTGAAGTCCACCTCAATTATACCCCAACTCTGGGCACCTGATTGAGCTGTAACTCAGGGCCAAGAGCCCCCCAGTGCTCCATCAGTAGGTGTGCCATCTTTGCACACATGTCTGTGTGCCCATATATCGGTTGTGCTGCCCTGGCAGTCAGCTGGCAGGGTGTCTGGCATGACTTACGTAGTTTCCTTCTTGCACCAAATTGATATGGCAGACCAGCAGCCATCTTGGTTGACATGAGTGACGCTATTTTCTCTTATATACTTTACCCTATCTGGATTGGACCAATGCCATTTTATTAGTCCTGCTCTCCACAGTGAGAGAAGTTGCCTGATTTAATCCTGATTCTGCTTTCTGGGAGCAGCTTCAATGTGCAGTGTTCTCCCTGGCCCTTGGTTATGCCCTCTGGGAGGTTCTCACTCTCCGTTATCCTTCAGGATGACATTGAAACAAGGCTTTGGGATCATGTTCTCACTAAGGGGTATAGCACTTCTAAAGTCCATTTCCAGTTGGTGCACATGAGGAGCCTGACAGTTGTTTTAAAGCTTGAAATCATATTTATATATATTTTTTTCTTTAAGCTCTTTTTTTTCAATGGCAATGCCCATGAAAGTTTAGTAGGTTTCTGTTCTATTTGTTCCCAGGCAAATTCATACACTAGTACCCACACTGAAGTTTTTTTTATTCTAACTTTGTTAGTTTATTTGTTTTCAAATCTATTATGTTTTCCTCCTTCCCCTTATGATTCTCTTTTTGGTTTAATGATGGTATTTTGAAGCTCCTTGAGATAACATGCTTTAGTAACAGAGGCTCATGGTTATCTCTGCCCCAGGTTTGAATGTTAGTGATCTTTTTGTTGTAATCCTTTTATAGGCTTACATCTTGTCACTTGGGTTGGTAGATAGAAAAATGTTCTGTTTCTTCAAAGATATCCATGCTACAGAACCTGCCATCATGTTACCTGACCTGGCAGAAGGGACTTTACAGATGTGAGATTGAGATGTTGTCCTGGGTAATCCAGGTGGGCACACATGGTGTAATCACACGGGTCCTCCTAAGAGTGAGGTAGTAGATCAGGATCAGAGAAGATTTGCTGCCAGGAACAGAAGCTGGAAGAATTCAGAGACAGGAGCCAAGCTAGAAAATTTGAGTGTTTTTTTTTTTTTTTTTCCCTACCCCTCCCGCTTCTTAAACCCTTCAGCCTGGAAATGACACATCACAGTTCCACTCACTTTCCCTAGGTGGGTACTGGTCACATGCCAACCGAGATGCAAGAACAGACAGAGAATTGTAGGACTGTGGCCAGAGGGGGAAAAAAAAGGCTTTCCTGAATCCCTAGAAGTTTCTGCCATAGTCAGATGAAATCTTCTTGTGGAAGTGGTTTTCATGCTACAATCTGAATACGGGAAAAAAACCAGGTAAATGGGAAGAGGGCTGCTGGACATTAAGTACTTAGTAAATATCAATTAAACGGGTGCATGGATGAGAGAGAAGAAATAAGTGTGGGCTGAAATAAGTGTGATAGTTGGAGAAAGAGAGGGTCCTTGTAGGTGGAATGAAGTGTGAAGGTAAAGGGTATTTGATGGTGAGGGTAAAATAAAGGCAGGGCCCCAAATCATAGCAGATTGTGTAGCTCATGTTAATATATGTGAAGAGATTTACTGGTGGATTTGCATTGCTCCTTAGGCAATGGCATGAAGCAATGAACAGACAGAGTACAGTGGCTATAACAAGATGGGACGTGAGACTACCATAGTAGTTTTGGTGGGAAAAGCATGAGTTACGCTTCGATGTATGTTAATCAAGATGTAAAGAGATGGAGAAGTTCATGACACTTTTTGGACTATTTCCTCCCATTGGAGTCATTATCTCTTCCAGTTTTCCAGTTTAAAATCACACGCACACACATGCACGCATGCACATGCCCCCAAAGAATTTTCTTTATTTTCATCACCATCATCTATAAAAAATTACTCAGTATTTTTATTTAAAAGAGACACCTGAAAGTGTGGACAAAATGTGGAAAAGGTACATTAAAATTAAGCTAAGAAAATTATATAGTGGCTGCTTGTAGAGTCAGTGCCAATTTAAACTGACTGAATTCTAACATGCTCAGAAGCATTCACAAACATATGAGTCTGAAGGAGCATCATAACCGACCCTTACTGTCTGCCATGTGCACAGAGGAAAAGGCGAGGTACAGATCTGCCTCCATTTTTAAGTTTGTCATTGTATTGAGGAACATGGAGAAGGGTACCCACGCCCACACCCACAAACATGCTAAGAGGGGCCATGCAGGCTCTCGCAGCAGCTGTGCTGCAATGGGGAATAGAATCTGTGTTCCAAGACTGCCAAGCCACACTGAATTCCCTGTGCATTTCAGCCCTGTTTCACATCTGGTCCATATGTGCAATTGGAAGTCTCAGAATTGCATTCTCATAAAGGAAGATAAAGATGCCAAGTGCTTGGCTAAGAGGATTTATTTATTTGTGAGTAATGTGCATAAAAACGTGACAAAGGCAAAGCTGTGACTGGAACTGGGATTTCGCACTAGGAAGTGAGAGGAAACCTCCTTTGTAAGGAGGTATATGAGAAGTTGAAAACTTCCATGTGATTTAGTGTAAATTAATAACTGAAGACTGAAACAAAACATAAATGACAAAGCCAATGTAGAGCCTTCTGGGACCCTTTATTAAGACATACAAAAGTGAGAAAAGCACGTTGCTTAAATTCAGAAGACAATTGCCTCCTTAACACAATGCTCGACTTAATTGAATCTACACGATGCCAAAGTATCCAGAGAGTGGAATAATCAGAGATGAGGATAAAGAATAACTTGATGAATGGTGAAGTTTTGACTTCTCATCCAGATTTTTTGACCCAATAATGAATAAGTATTTTATTTTATGTAACATGGCTTCAACATGTTACACAAAAACCATCAAAAACCCTACAACATCATTTGTTGTATTGCTATCATATACAACAAATATAATCTAGTATTATAGCCTACCACTCATTCTTATAATTATCAATAATTCTGACATTTTTTTTGTGAGAAGCATTTTGCTACTTTCAACGCTTCCTTACCTCGAACAGGCAGATGAAGCAGAACCATCACCTTGCTCAATGGCTACAGAGTTTTCTTGTCAGTATCCTGGAAAAGGTAGGGGCCCTTGTAATGTGCTTCTCACCAACTATCCTTATGAATCTGTCCAAATTACTTATTCACACTGAGCCTCAGTATTTTTCTCTTAAAAGAAAAAGGGTAAGTATAATAGGAATACTTTTGGCTGCAATAGCAGAAACTAAATTAAAAGTAATGTAACTCTAAGGTTTTTTTTCCATAATAAGCAGTCTGCAGATGAGCAGACCAACACAGGGCCAGTGGCCCTGTGATACCTTCACTGCCTTAGACTCCTTCCAGATTTCTGCTCCAGCATTCCTAGCCATTTGCCTTTCACCTCATGGTCATAAAATGGCAGCATTAGCTCCAAACATTGCACCTACATTCAAGGTAGCAGCAGCAGCAGCAGCAGGAAGGACAAATAGTGCCACCTGCTGTGCTGGCTTCTTACCTTAGGAATATATAATTCTCTATAACTAAAATTGTATTAGACATTGTCTCACATATCAGTAACCACAAATATAAAACTGGGTCACCTCTAGCTGAAGAAGAGAATCTAAAAGCAAATATAGATGGGGGTACATTTTCACTCCAAACCCAAAAGATGCTATTAGCATGGGGGAAAATGGGGAACAACTAGTTCATATGCATCTGTTTCTCTCACAGGGATTACTAAGACCCCTTTCAGATTCAAAACCCTGGGATGGGGAAAGTTCAGGGAGATAAGAGTTAGTTGAATTGCCAAGCTGGTCTTAGGAAATCTTTATCCAGTTCTAATGACCATTTGGAGAGTTGCCTGTAACTGAGAAGAACCCTTTGGGTCCTCTCATTTATGATTACAAAATGTAACTTTCACCAAAAAAAAAAAAAATTTACATGATTAAAAGAAGTAACATTACAAAAAGTACCAGGATAGCATCTAAGTTTTTGGAAAGATTATCAGCATTACTTCTAGGATTTATGAGCTTTCTGAGAAAATTCCTGCACAACTTTCAATTAAATTAATAGTTGTCAAGATGTTGCCTTTTTAATATGGTAGCCAGATGTATCTTTTTAGTCTGGCTGTATTCTTTCCTTTTCTGCCTTTCTGAAAATGGCTGTAGAGAGTAATACATATACATATATTTACATACACACACACACACATATATAAAATTTGGGTTTTTACTTTGCTAGACTACTTCAGTGTTGTGTGTGTCTTAGGACTAAAAATAAAACCACGTTGCCATAGGATTCTGAAAGTTGAGCACACAGAAACCAAAGTTGGCTGGAGATTTGGAAGAGTTCAGACATGTTAACAGCTATTCTGCTGAATTACTGGAATCAAAAAAGCTCAGGTTAATACAGGGAGATGTAGGGCACTCATCCATTCCTTCGACAAACATATACAGAGCACCTACCTAGACAGGCAGTGCTCTAGGCTCTGGGGGTATAGTAATAAAAAAAGGTGGAACAAATTCCCACCTTCATGAAGCTTATATTTTAATGAAGATCTAGAAGTAAAAAGTAATGTAAATTCAATGCAGATAGAGCAACGGGATAGAAAGTGACTAGGCAGGGCGGGGGAGGGGTGCAATTTGAGATAGGGTCTTCCATGAAGGCATTTCAGTGACTTTTGAACTAAGGACTAATGTTCCTTTCCTCTGTTTAACCCCAGTTCTCTACTTGTTCTTAAACAAAACTCCTTTGTAAAAGCTTTCCATTCTCCCTCAGGTCATTGAATAATTCATCATTTTTCTCCATGGTTCACAGTGTACACCTTGGGGAAAATCCAAATTTTGCGGAATTTGATACATGCTCACTCTGGAGGACCCTCTTTAGGAAAAAATAACACAATTAAAATTAGATACAAATATTTACATATACTAAGAAAAATACAACAAATGGGAATTTTAAAAAGCTGACGAATCACAAAATATTCACAAAACCCAGGAAAGTAACAGGCACTATTTTAATTAACTAATTGATTAACATCCATCTATAATAATTTCCCCTTGTATTTTGGCTTTACATATTTTTGATTAACTTCTCACAACTCAACAACTTTGTAATATCCCTTCTAGAAAGATAATAAAAAGATAATTTAGCCTTATAGCTAGATACTTTTGTCTTAAAAGATAATTCTAACATGATTGATTTGTATGTATATTGAAAATGCATGAAACATTGAAGTTCTCATAAATTTACCCTCACTTTATATTATAGATTATATTGTACAAACACAAAACAACCTTATTATCATGAACATTAAAAAAAGAAAACACACTGAAGGGAACTTTTATTTTGATTAGTTATCAAATAACTCAATCTTTTCCTTATACTTTTATGCATCTGATGATTGAAGAAATTTCCACACACTAGTTTCTGGAGCAGTACTTTTTAAACCCGGCTTGCCCTCTCATTTCCAAACTACTCCTGGTGCCTGGTGCCATGGGACATATTAACATATGTCTATGTTAGAAAACTAACATCTACATTCACATTAGCTGTAGAACTTCTGGGCCTGCATGTCTGTGTCATGAATGAGCCAAACCCATATGGGACAGCAGCAAGAACTATACCTGTAAGTAATGTTTCAAAAATCACATAATTGTATTCCACTAAATTCAATCTAAATGTGTCTCCAAACCAAATTCTCTTTAATCATATCCCACAAGTGCTAACCTCTGTTCCAAGACCTCCTTGGTATAAACGGGACTGTGGCAGAAGGGAAAAGCAATGTACTGATCTTATAATTTTTCCTTCAGCAAAGCCTTCCTTCTGTGTTCATTTCAGGTAGCAGAAGGTTCTATCACTATCTCTTGAGAGAAAGAGAGAGCCAGGGCTCTGTAAGATCTATAGAAGCCCCCTGGGGTGCATACCTGACTCCCGGGCATTCCCTGCAGAGCCCCTGTGAAAAGGTGAGCCCAAAACCAGGCAATCCATTCAGATTCCTTTGTTCTGGTATTTGAATGGAAAAAAATAAACATGAGTTAGGCCAATTTCTTCCCCTTCTCAATAAGTTAGAATGTTTTGGATGTCAAGAAACAGAAATCTCAAATCAACTGGCTTAAAAAATTTTATTGGAAAATATATCTGAAAAGGCAGAGGCAGGGCAGGATCTAGCATAGTTTGTTAGTGTCTACCCAGCTCTCGGTGATTTTCTTGGCTCCACCCTTTGTATATGTGACTTTGATTTAGGCTGATTTCCCTCATGGTAGTAAAACTGTAGAAGCTTCAGGTCTTATGTCCACACCCTGTACAATCTCAGAAAAGAGAAACCTTCTTGGTCCTATACTCACATCATGACTATATCCAGGAGAAAATTCTGTGCTAATTTTCACAGGCCCAGATATGGGCTAATCCCTGAGCCAGTATCTGAGGGAAGGAGCGGTACCATTTCACTAATTAGATTAGGCCATGTAAGTCAAAGCCTTTCACTGGCTTTACAAAAGGGACAACTGGAGAAGAATCTGGGGATGCAAACACTAGTTCCTGCATGTTCACAGGGCACTGCCCAATTGACAAAGTATCTTCATGTACAATTTGTTTGAGGCACACTTATTATATGCAATCAAAAAGTTCAAAACTTAGATATTGTTTAGACCTCCAAATAACTCTTTGGGTCTCTTAATGGAAGATTTAAAATGTTTTCTAATTATATCACCTTGAGCGACAGACTCCAGGAGACTACAAAAATGGCTTAAAAGAGGAATAGGGAATAAGAATATTTGGGGCAAAATCTTGGGTTTTAGCTCTAGCTGTTTGTCTTATACTGCACAGATCACACAACTTGCCTAGGTCTCTGTTTTACTATCTTAAAATAAGCAGTAAGGAAATACCCTATAAAGTTCCTAAATTTTCAGACCTGGAGGTATATGACAGTGTCGACTTTCCTTTAGCGAAATGCAGTGAGGTTGAGAAGAAAGGGGATCAGGAAGTACAAGACTGATGGATAGACGAGATAAAACCCCCTAGTGATAACCCCCCTTCTCTTTCTCTTTGTGGAAGCCCTGACAGGTACTGTCCTCAAAATAGATCATCCAGCTCAGAGCTGGTTCTCAGACAGCCTCATCCAAAGAGAGAGTTGCTGTGCCTGAAGCTAAAAGATAAGAGCAAAACTGCATCTATAGCGATTGCCAACAATTAAACTACGGAGAAGGAAGTTAAAACATGTCAAAATAACATGGGTTTATCAACCCCCAACTTCCCCTCGCCCCAGCCTCTGGCAAACACTGTTCTATTCTTAGCTTCATGAGTTTGACTGTTTTAGATACCTCAGGAGAGTATTTGTCTTTCTGTGACTGGCTTATTTCACTTGGCACAATGTCCTTAAGATTCACCCACGTTACACATATTGCAAGGTTTCCTTCCTTTTAGAAGGTTGAATAGGGTCCCACTGATACACAACATTGCGCCTACAGATAACAATACTTAAAAATCAGTTGCAAGGGCAGATCTAATGTTAATTATTCTTACCAAAATATTTTTTAAAAACATAATAAGGGCTTAAAAGGAGATATTGCAAGGTGGATTGATGGGGGATATTAAGGAAGAGTGGAAGTAAGCCAGTGAGGGAATTGAGTCTAGGCTGAGCAGATTCAATGACATGTTAAATGAGTATTTTAAATACATTTGCCAACAGGAGACATGGTATTGTTTTCGTAAATGATAAAAAAGAGGTGTTAGTGAAGTCAGTGTTTTATTGGGACATTTTAATATTTTGAATCATATTCGGTTTTCAATACCATGCCTTTCAATAGGTATGTAAAGATATATTCTACTGAATTCAGAAAAGAAATTCATTTATATTGGGTTTATAATAGACAGGCCTCCCCCAAAGTAGGATAAAAAGCAATATTCATCTGTAGAATTTTTAGATATTATACTAGATAAAATTTGTTGGGTGGTATGCACAAAGTTAAATCTTTGATAATATTTTTGCTTATGGTGGGAGTATAATAGGAATTATGAAAATATGAAGCAAATAAGTACTCTTTATTTTTGAGGAAGCCATTGACAAGCCAAATAATCTAAATTCAGGTGCTTCAAAGTAAAATGTAAATAAAATCTTCAGCAGTGTTTGTTAATGTAGGTAGAACTAGGCAGAACTACATTTTTTCCCCTAACTCATATTTTCTTTATTACCAAATATGTATGTTTATTTGCTCTTAGTGGGGTGTGTGTGTGTGTGTGTGTGTGTGTGTGTGTGTGTAAGAGGCAAACTCAGGACTCGTCTTTCCTCCACAGTGGAGAAAAGTATATGAAAAAAAAGTTAGAGTGCAACAGACATGAAACTGTATTGTCTTGCACATTTAAAATAAAATTGCCCAGCCTTTGAGATGTGCCATGGTGGTTTTCCCCACAGACCGTATGGTCCCTGACAACAAAGAACATGTTTGTTCTCATTGTTATTGTTTGTAATCACTGAGCACCCACTATCTCGCACAATGCCTGGTACTGGAAATTATTAGATCTGTTGAATAAATAGATGAGCTCATTCCTAATGAGTGAATATCCACCAGAATATCTACCCAGAGTAAATAGATGTATTGTCACTCACATTCAGCCTGGGGACAAAAGTGAGTTGTTCCTGAGCATGTGGAAGGAAGTTCTTCTATCTCAGGGATAGAAGGAAATTGTATCTGGACCCTAAGGAATAGAAATTAAAACTGAGTCGTCTTATTGGGAACTAGCTGTCTTCCAGTCACAAAAATAGCAGGGGTTTGGAAGGGACCTTGAGGGTAGAGCTCGTCTTTATTTTTTAGGAATACGCTCTTGTAGTAGCAGTGAGTTCAACGAATAGATTAATCAGTCTGTTTGATATATGTCAAACTAAATAATTATATATAGTTATAGACATGGTTGTATACAATATATATTTAAATATAGTTATATATATATGCTTTACAACTATCACCCTAAGTAAGAGTTTCTAAATACTATAGCCTTGAACTAGCAGCAATGGCCCGAAGGCACAAATGTTTAGGTGACTTCAGAGAGTTGGCTCAAAGTAGGATGAACAATTGGTGAAACAAGTGAAAGACAAGGTAAAGCTACAGAGACTGTACATGTTTTAGTAGAAATAGCAGACATTGTTCTGGAAGAGGAAGCTGGTAGAGCACGAAAGGATAGGAATTTGAATTTATTAAAATTTAAGTACAAAAGATGATACTTTGTTTCTAAACACAGGTTGGTGAGATCTGTAGATACACCCATTATATACATGGCCTCTCTAGACAAAGTGTTGAGCATGTACCAGATCCTCCTGTGGTGGTTGTCATTGTTACTATTATTGTTTTTATCATTATTGTTCTGATCAGAGTTATTATTTTTAAATGATTACTCTGATTGATATTGCGCCCAATGAAATAATACATGTAAAAGCACTTATTGAATACCCAGCACTTTTGTAGATGCGATGGATGATACCAAAACTGGATAACATCTAATGTAAGAATTGTTTGAGATTAAGATCAAGATCAAAAGATTCATCATGGCAGTTTTGCTGCCCACAAAACCTAAGAGTTGAAGGAGGGCTTAATCAGTGACAAATGAGAGACAAGACATTGTTTTCAGGGTTGTTGTCTTTTTTTTTCTTCACCCAAGAAAACAAATGTCATTGTGGTTCTCCTTTCTTTTTATTTTTTAAATTATTTTTTAACAGACACAAGCAATTGTAAGAAAACTATTATTGCTGTAAAGGGATTCAGATAGTGAAAATACATGGAAAAATTAGGTGTCTTTTTCAAGGACTATACATTTCCATTTCCTTTCCCAAGAGCTGAAGACAAATGTGGTTCTTCCATGTGCTAGGTAATCCAATTAGAAGACGAGCTTACATTACCCCTTTGAGTCGCCCCCTGTATCACTGTTGTCTGAAGCAGAAATTTACAGAGAGGCCAAATCTATGTTCATATACCGTCAGAAATGACAACACAGGAGATAATAATTTAGCCAATAAATTCAGGCCAAAACAATTTTTTGCATGAATAATGCAAAGAGAACATAAATCTTCTGTTTTCCTTACAGGTCGGCCAGCTGTCCTTGAACAGAAATATTTTATATTTTTCTGTGGGATCATAGGCTTGTTAATGAAAAGTCAGGAAGAGACTATAGAGATATAAAGCTTAGTATCTTTTTTCTCTGAAGACGTAATATAAGACTGATTTAGTGGTCTTTATGAAACTGTGTTTATGCTTCTTACTATCTTAGTATAAAAGGGGAAAATGAATTGACTTTATTAAGGAATGTTTTAAGAAAAGCAAACCCCCCCAAATGCAAGCTTTAATTTCTGGATTTCTGAATGGAAAATATGCTCTTTCCTGGTACCTAACAGGTGCTCATCACAAATGCTTACTGCAAGCTAAAGAAAATAGCTTGTATGGAACTGGAAATAATAAAAAGGAACCTATGTATAAACTGTGAACTCTGAAATAAATAATGGGAAAACATTTAAAGGTAATCAAATGAGAAATTTGTATAAACAACCTAGGGGAGAATAGCAAGCCTCTTTCTGATTTAATAAGTACGAACTGAAACAGAAAGGTTTATTTAACTAGTTAGTCGGGAGAAAGTGCACAATTTATAAAGAAGCTAATATAAACATTAAAGAAGTGTAGCTTACAAGAGGGTAAAGAGAGAAAACTGACAGTCGATTATTTATTTATTCATTCACCAAATATATCTTGGTACCTACTAGGTACTTAAAACTGCCTTAGGTTCTAGGAGCAATCTAGTGTGCCAGAATGATAGGAGACATTTAAAATTAGTATCTAGGGAAAAATAAGTTTTCCTACCCAGTCCCCTGACTGTGAAAACAGAACCTGATGAACACAAGAAGATGTGTGGTATAGAGGTAGTCAGCCCTTCTCTTTTAAACTGGTAACCTGCTGGATATGTTGTATTTGCAGTTTTGGGGTTCTGTGACTCCAAGGATCTCAGAAGCAATGATAAATCAAAACTAAAATCTGGGCCAGGTGCAAAGGGCAAGTGCTGTCTTCTCTCGGCCTAATGCATCAAAAGTGTGCCATCAGGAAACTTTGACCTATTTTTGTCAATTTAAAAACAACAAGGATCGCAGAAGAAAACACACTATTATGTATTCTTCATAGCTACCAAATATTCTCCATATTACCTTATGGTTACAGGATACTTGATTTTCTACTGTAATGTTGAATTTATTGTTACCAGATGCTTGGCCATGTGCCTTGGGTTACCCAGGTTCACTGGCCCAACAAACAAAACACAATTGGAATCATATTGAGTACATACATTTGATGAAATAATGATATGTAAAAGAAGTAAGAAGGACAGAGCCAAAGGGAGACAAAGAATTGAAGTGCTGTCTTGGAGGGTAGAAACATGAATGCCAAGAACCTTCAAGAACTGAACTCTGCGTTCTAAAGAAAACTTTCACGTGCGAGCAAATTCCAGTGGCCACCAGGACAAACTGTGCTTGTAGATGTATGAGTCACCAAGCGTTGTTTTAAGGGACTGGGAAAGGGACCGACTGAGTAAGTGACGAAGTCCACATTTCCTCCATGTTCAAAAACCCATCGCAGTGATGTTTGTGAAAGCCTGTCTGCATGAAATTAGGTTTTTAATTCATTTTTATATTTATGGTAGGTTGATCTTGGCAGATGCTTTTTGGTGAATCCCCACGTTCAGTCAATCACGTCCAACAGCTTACCTTAGAGCACAGATGTCCCCGTTGCTCAGATAAGCCAGAGCCATGTGTTTTGTAAATTAAGAGAACACTCGGACCGTCCAATTGAACTTCACCACACAACTTGCCAGCTTTCCTGGCTCCGGTGTGCTAGTGCGGCTAACTTCTTCAGTCGGCCCCTGGAGCTCCTGTCTCCTCAAAGATGACAGATCAGAGCAACCAGTGACATGGGAAAGGTCATGGAAACGAATGTGCCACTGGAGCCAGGAAACCATAGGCAGAGTAACAGCTCCGATATTTCCAAGGGGTAGGAGCTCTCTGCGTATCAGCTTCAGTATTTTTACCTACTGCAAAGGGGAACACAATGCATTCCTTGTCTGTCTAATAAGGCAGGTGTGACGACTCAATGAGAACATGTGTGGAACGGCTTTGTAAATTAGAAAGTGCCTTACCACTGCAAAGTGTTTGCAATGTGGGGAAACGACTTTTAAATCTGAAACGTGAGACTCCAGCACATTTGACATCGTACTATTCATATTTTGATAGAGATTTCGGGGGCTTTTGAACACATCCCGTCACATCCTTCAGTGTATTTGCAATTCCATCTGGTTGGAGGGAACCCTGACCCCTTGTTGTCATCATGCCCATGCCGTCGTGTACTCAGGAGACACCAGGGGCGAAGAGCAAGTGTGAAGCCACTCCATGTTTCCCTGAGGTGAATTTCTAGGGAACAAAATGTATAACAAAAGCCAGAACTACGGCCTTTAACTTCCTGATTACACACACCATGTTCTTAGCCAGGATTTAGAAAGGTTTTTAAATTATATTTTTGCAGTAAAAAAAAATTGAACATACTATCTTAACCATTTTAAGTGTACAGTTCAGTTGTGTTCAGTATATTCATATTTTTGTGCAAAAGACTTCTGTAAATGTTTAATCTTGCAAAACAGAAACTCTGTGCCCATTAAATACTAATTTTCCCTCTCCTGTGCCCCCCAATTCTTGGCAGCCACCTCTCTACTTTCTGTTTCTATGACTTTAACTACTTCAGATGCTCAATAGGTGTGGAATCATATAGTGCTCGTCTGTTTGTGACTGGTTTGTCTTGCTTAGCGTAGTGTTTTCAAAGTTGATCTATGCTATGTTTTGTGACAGAATTTCCTTCCTTTTTAAGCCTATATTACCAAGTTTTCCTTATCCATTTATCTGTCAGTGGACACTTGGGCTGCTTCCACTTCTTGGCTCTTGTGAAAAATGCTGCAAGGAACATGGATCTGTGAATATCTCTTCAAGATTCTGCTTTCAATTCATTGGAATGCACACTCAGAAGTAGGATTTCTGGATCACATGACAATTCTCTTTTTAATACTCTGAGGAAACTGCTGCTTTCCATGAAGGCTACACTGTTTCATATTCTCAGAAACAGGGCACAAGGGCTCCAATTTCTCTACATCCTTCCCAATGCTTGTGATTTTCTGCTCTTTTGATAGTGGCCACCCTAAAGGGTGCGAGGTAATATCGCATTAATTTTTTTTCTTATGATTAATACTATTAAACATATATTCATGGGTTTGTTGGCCATTTCTATATCTTCTTTGGAGAATTGTCTACTCTGGTCCTTTGCCCATTATTTAATTGGGTATTTATTTATTTATTCATCTGTTATTGAGCTGTATGAGTTTCTTGAATATTTTTGATATTAATCTCTTATCAGCTAAATGATTTGCAATTATTTTCTCCAATTTCATAAGTTGCCTCTTCGCTCTATTGTTTTCTTTGATGTGCAGAAGTTAAGTTTGATGCCATTAAAATATTCATACTACCCGAAGTTATACACAAAATTCAATGCAATTTACTTTGCAGATATTAAAAAAAGTAACTATCCTAAAATTCATACAGAATGTAAAGGGACCCTGAATAGCCAAACGCATCTTAAAAAGAAGAACAAAATCAGAGGCCTCCTACTTCCTGATTTTAAAACATATTATAAAGCAACAGTAATCAAGAAAGTGTGGCTTTGACATAAAGGTAGATACATATACCAGTAGAACTGCATAGCCAGCCCAGAAATGAACCCTTGCATATACGGCCAAATGATTTTTGATCGAGGTGACAAGACTACACAATAACAAGAGCACAGTTTCTTTGACAAATGGTGTTGGGAAAACTGGATATCCACATGCAAAAAATTAAATTGGACCCTTACCTTATACCATACACAAACTGACTCAAATGAATTAAAGACTTAAATGTAAGACTTATAATTATGAAGATACTAGAAGAAACCATAGGGGAAAGGTTTGGAACATTGAACTTGGCAATGATTTCTTGGATATGATACCAAATAAACAGGCCACAAAAGCAAAAATAGACAGATGGTACTATATCAAACTAATACACATTTTAAACTATCAAAAGTACAGTGCCATGAAAATCTCAATGTGAAATCTCAAAATATGTCAAATAACTGCAGTAGGAAGCACTCTAAGTCATCTAGGGGCCTGTTGACAAGGCATGGGGAGACATGTTTCTATTAGCTAAGTGAAGGTAGAAGGGATGGGCAGTGGCTGAATCCATATGTCAAGGCTGAGACCCAAGTTCATGTGACTCAAGTGAGGAAGTTTAAGTAATTTGGTTTGGCTGGAGCCTAGCAAGCATGTGAGAGAGACTGCAACTTGCCCTATTTTTTAGGGGACATAATTTATCATAGTCCAAAGTAAGTACTCTTATTTTTGTTTGATTACTCTTTATCTTCATTTATGACAGATAATATAAAATTTTTATTCATTCCAATATTTCTCGAGTGCTTGTTATATAGGAAGAGAGGGCTAAGGCTTCATTAAGACATAAATCTTACAAAATTCATGTTCCCTATTATCTATATGTTATTAAATAAAAGCCTCTTCATGTGGTTAAATCTAGTTCATTCAACAACAATTTATTGAGTGTCTGCTGTCTCCGAGGCCACATCAAAGGCACTAGGAGTACAAAGAGAAATAAGTGTAAGGTTTTTCATTTGTATCCATAGATTACACTTGTCAGTGTTTTATCTTTTCTGAGTCGAACCCAGACTCTGCATGAACATCTTACATTATACATCTCGGAACTAGATATAAGACTCTTCTCAATGTCTTACAAATGGGGTCTTTATACTTGCTGGGTTCAGTAATCACCTACTGAGCAGCCCTGTTTGTGAGGCATCAATGTACACCAGAGATGCACAGATAAAGAAGGTACAAGCCCTCCTCTCAAAATATAAGAGAACAAAAGGAAGGTATAGGAATTCCCAGTGCTTGCCTCCCACCCCGCCCCCCACCAACATCAATTTAAACAACTATTCACATGCAAAAGCACTTTCACAAGAGCCAAGGATTTCAGATGAGAGATTATAGCCCCTGGGTGAAGCAAAGAAATAAGAAAAGGTGCACTGAAGCCAGTGCACTGGGCAGAAAAGATAGATACACACTAGTCCCATCAGTCTTTTCCCAAGCCAGGCAGAGCCCCGTGCGGACACCCTTCCTGTGGAAGGAGAGTGATGTGAGACCTGGCCTGGGCAGTAACAGGCTGACCCCTGCAACCCTAGGTGGCTCCTTGCAGGGTCCAAAAACCCTGACCCCCATCACCCCTAGGTAGCCACCAGGGCTCCAGGCATCGTCCTCGGCACCAGACTCCCAGTGGCTCCCACAAAACCAGGACCCCAGCTTACCCTAGTGCCTGCCTTCTCCAATGGCCCCGGGCAACTCTGGAAGCCCGGAAGCTCCTGCAGCATCAGGCTCCCAAGGGCTTCCTGTGAACCCAGGCTCCTGGCTCTTCCTGGCACCTGGGGCTTCAGTGGTCCCAGGAATCTCCCACAGCTCCAAGGCCCCAGAGGGCCACCATGAACACAGACCCCCAGCCCACCTGGGCCCTGGACACCTCCAGCAGCCCCAGGAGGCTTCTGAATCCTAGGCACCTTTGACAGCACTGGGCTCCTGGCTATTGTTGTGCCAGCCACTCCCATGGCCCAGGGCAGCTTCTGTGGTGCCGGGCTCCCAGTCAGCCTCCGTGAACTCAAACTCCAGGCGGGCACCTGAAAACGCAGCCTGCCAACCAGGCCAGGAACTAGGCCAGTTAACACGAACGCATGCTTTAAAGTCACCCCAGCCCCACATGGGTCTCACAGCTCCAGGTCTGCAGCCCACCCCAGTGCCAGGCCAGCCCCATGTACTTAAACTTCAGACGCTCTCCTGGACCTTGGCTCCTGGACTGCCCCATTTCCAGGCCAACCCCATGGTACTAGCCTTGAGGTGAGCTTCCCCAGATGCAAGTGCTAGCTGGCTCCAGAGCCAGACTGGTCCCTGCAGGCCCAAACTCCAGGTCAGCTCCAAGTCACAGGCCTCCCTTTAATAATCTCTACAGAACATTCTCTTCTCAGATAATCTTATTGTACAACCAGTGGCTATACATAACGATTTTAGAATGGTGTTGGGCACTGTTAAGTGTTCAATGAATTTGGGCTATTATCTATTCTATGTGTGATTTTTTTCAAACTTAAAGGTTTATAAATGCAGGAGTATGATATATAAAGACACATATTTCCAACTGTTTTTATTTCTGTACGAGATTTGACAGCTCACCCCCATTTTCTTTTTTTTTTTAAGAAAGTTTTTTTTTAAGATTTTATTTTATCTTTAGAGAGAGGGAAAGGGAGGGAGAAGGAGAAGGAGAGAAACATCAATGTGTGGTTGCCTTTCATGAACTCCTTACTGGGGAACTGGCCCACAACCCAGCCATGTGCCCTGACTGGGAATGGAACCACTGACCCTTCTGTTTGCAGGCCGGTGCTCAGTCCACTAAGTCACACCAGCCAGGGCCTGTTTTCTTTATAAGCATCATCAAGTTCTTCTCTGCAATGTGAGAACCACTGACCCAGAGATGGAGTAACAGAACTTGGTACAATACATGAAGGCTGAGATGCTTAGGATGATGTCTGGGCCATGGATATGTGTTGATTCACTTAACTTGAAGGAAACAGGAGTGGCACATTCCCTGAATGAAAGATACGTGACCACACAGGTGACATAAGTTCAGATCAGGTGGCACAAGAATACTTGGGTGCTAAGCGGGGCCTGGGCCTTAGCAGCTTCAAGGAAAGTGGCATGGAGAACGGGGTGTCAGTGGGCAGCATAGAAGCTGGACACCGGTCCTCAAGCAAACCACACATGCTTTGACAATACCACTTCGATGGCACCAGAATGGATAGAAAAACTGTAGGTTTTGCCCCTAAATATGCATTACGTAAGGTCTAGCATCGATGTGTCTGTTGTGAATCACAGAGTTTGTATACCCAGTGCATACATAAAATATGATTTCTTGATTTACTTCCTGAAAGATTTGAGAAAGTTTTATTTTAATAAAGCAAAATAATAGAATATTTTTTTGCATCTGAGGATCATAGAGCATAATTATACCCATCATATTTAACTACTCAATTAGGCCTATGCCAACATCATGTTATAGAACATGGCCAGCTTCTCTTCATGTGTCTGTTTTTTATTGTGGTGATGGGGTAAATGAGTGGAAATACAACTAATAACATAAAATGTTCTTTCCACAAACACCAAAAACAGAGACTCAATAAATTGAAACCATGTTGGGTCTAAGGTCATGCTTAGTTAGCATAAAGAAAGCCCTGGAGGATGAGAAAGACCCCCGTACAGATGAGCAACTCAAAATTAAATGGTCACATGTGAAAAAAAACTGATGACACCAGCAAGATGTAGTCATGTTGCATCAGGGAAGTGTTGCTGACTAGGTGGAGAGAGAAGTCTAAAGATGACACAGGGCCCTTCTAATGTGAACGAGTGAAGGCGGCCAGCCTGCCAGCATGTGCCATCAGTTTGGACTCCAACTCTGTCATTTACCTCTTTGGGTAAAAATATTTTACCATATTTAGCTTCCATTTCTTTGATAGTAAAAACTGCGATAACAGCCAATGGGGCAAGATTATTAGAAGAATTCTATGTTAATCCATGTATGAGAGTCCCTCACTTAATACATGGCCCATTTTAGGGGCTCAGTTGGTTTGGTTCTGTTCAATGCAGAGTATGCAAATGGGGGGTAAAGTTTTTAAAATGTTGGTCAAACATCTGGTTATTTTGATGCTATCTAGACAAGTTGGATTGACTCTTACTTTCCAACCAGATGTAGAATCTTGAATTATTCATCCAGATGTTTGATGTTATGTAGACGCAGTAGGATTACATGTTCAATTATGAAAGGACAGCCAATAACACAGTCTAATAGATATGCATGCAAAGACAAAAATATTAGACCTAAAGCATTTTAGAAGCTCCGACTCCCTCTTACACATTTAAGTGTACCAGGAAATTTGATTTGTGGAGAAACTGAAGAACACAAGTTTGATTTTAGAAGTTACTTGTGTAACATTCAACCTGATAAATACCAGGAATCCAATAGAGTGGATGACCTAAAGAAGGTGTATACTACGTGCTAGTTGTGCATTTGTAGACAAGTGATTTGAAAGAAAAAAATATATATTGGCAGAAACTAATCAATTATAAAATGCCAAGCAACACAATCATGCCTCAAACTGGCTTGAGCCAAAAATAATTTAATGGTTCATCTAAAAAAAAAAAAAAATTCAATGGTAGCTCTATGGTCAGGCTTGACAGGAACCAAAAGCTCTACCACTAACTATCACCAGGACTTGATCTTTTTCTATTGCTCAGCTTTCTTTTTTCCATCTAGAACTTTACGTTTAGGCACACCTTCCTCTTGTTTTACAAGATAACTACCAGAAATTACTCTCATGTCACCAGAAAAAGCAGGGTGCCATTTCTAAGTAGTTCCAATATAAGTACTGGAATGCAGCCCATTGTCCAGACAGCAGTCATATGCCCTTTTACTCTGGGAGATGGGGCTCACTAATTGATTGACTCTAATATTGAGTGGCGATGGATTGTTAATAGAAAGAATATTATGTCCACTTACAACAAATGGACTGAGAGTGAGGGGAAAGATTCTCTAAAGAAAAAATAATGGTGTCATCACTACAAAAGGAGGAATAAATGTCCACTATAAGCCTTTTACTCAGACAAAAAAAAAAGTCTTGGGTAAAAGTTAGCATGTAAAAGACACAGAAGTCAAGAGAAAAGAATGGAGATCAGGAGTTCTGCCTGCTGAGTCTCCAAGATGTCCTTCTGACATCCTTGCACCTCCTCAGATCAATAGAGAAGTAATTGCAAATGCCTTATCCCACCTTATGCTTCCGGCTTGATAATATTCAATCCCAATTAAACAAGCTTATTTATATAAATTGTTTAGAAAAATGCCTGGCATATAGTAAATTCTAAATATATGTTTACCATTACTGTCATTAAATCTATATGATTAACTACATAATTAATTATAATAATCCTTCATAATAATAATCATATTGTTTTATTATCATTTTAGTCAAACATTAACTCCAGTATTTCTATGAGTAACAGGTCATTAAGAGTACTCTTCAGCATCTTAGTAACCATTAGAAGGATAATGCCAGTTGGTGCCAGGAGAGCATCTTTTGAGAAAACACCATCTAACCTTGACTCCACAGGTAAAATTATGTACTTTCTTGATCACTAATACAGGTCTTTATGTTTAAAGTCTTAAAGACAGAACCCCTAAAATATGATGCCCCTAACCTCCCTAAATGTTCATAAATACCCCATATTTTAATATTCTTTGATATAAATTTTTCTCCAAGATCTTGTGCTTCAGTATACCTCTTCATAGATAGCCTTGATCATCTCACAGAAAAAACCGAAGTTTATATCATTAAGTACTCTAATACTTTCTGCTACAAGTTCTGCTGTGACTCTATAAAATAGTCATACTCATCAACTCTCCATATTCTAAAAGGCCTATAAAAGCAAGAGCAGATGTTAAACAAAACTCATCCTGTTGTCTGGAAGTTCTGTCTGAGGTCCCAAGTTGAAAACCACTAGTATCAAAGTCTCTTACATTCTAAAGAGAAGCTCTCAATCAACCATATGGACTGCTGAGAGTCGGCCCTGACAGTTTCTTTAGCCCGTTATCTATCACCCACCTCTGTCCTGAAGCCAAGCCTTGCCATTCATGGAAATTTATGAGTAAGTATTTCTCTGGAAAATTTTTCAGGCTGGTAGGGAATGATCTGTTTTGGTTTTCTCTTTCCTTTGGGAGGAAGAATAGATAGGGTTTACCCCACTATCAGAAAAAGTAAGGAGCAGAATAGGGACTGTTAGAAAGAAGAAAAGCTACCATCTCACCTCCTGTCTGGATATTTGGTGATAAAGGAATTTGTAGCTCTGTTTCGAGGCACCATCAGAGAATCGTAGAAAGATATTGGGGGAACAGCCTGCACTTCCAGGGTTTTATGTGTAATAAAATGTTTCTTCTTGGACTGGAGTAATCATGATGGTAAGTACAGTGATTGAGTTTGAGCCACCTTGAAAGGAATTTGACCAAAAGGCCTGCGTCCACATCTAGGTCACCTTTGCAAGAGGAGTCTATACATTCTGTGTCACTGAAGTGGAAATTAAAGGGAAAGGGAAAGGAGTTAGTCAGAAATCGCACCTCATTTCAGCGGGTGATGAAAGCTCTCAGCTATGGCGGCGGTGTGGGCAGAGGGGCTCCACAACTGGAGGACTGTGCCAGTATCTGGATGTCTGCTTGACAAAAGTCATTCGAGAGGTGGGGCAGCGGGGAGTATGAATGGCATCATACAAGTAAAAAGTCATTTTATCTTTTTATTTCTCCTTCCTTTTTCCTGCTCAATACGTAGAGAGGAGAATGACGGGGTGTGAGACCAATCACATCTTCCCTCCCCACAGTAAGTGGCTGAGCTGCGATCAGACACATGCCGGGAGGAAAGGTGGGCGGAGGAAAAGAGAAGGGGAACAGCAAGGGCAGGAAGTATACGAATGAGAGATTGAAGTATAAGGATTAGAGCACAATTTCATAGTAACGTATTCTTTTTTTAGGACATAAAATGCAATTGTAACCATAGCAGAAAGTAACTTGAAAATCTTAACTTCGTTTTCCTGATATTCTGACCAAGGACAGGGGTTAGGTCTAAGGAGCTGTGTTAAAGAAAAGTAAAACCATGGCTGATTGAACCTCATAAAGACTTTTAATATCCACATGATGCCATTTACAAATATATTCCAGAAATTGTCTCAGAACTCCTCACTACCTTCCTAATAGTTCCCCAGGGATTCACATTTGCTCTGAACAGCGTTGGCACACATCCAGCAATTCAGGGTTTTGTGGCAGGTTTTTGTGTGAAGTGGTTAGATTTAGCTATACTCCATGTTTTTTTAAAGAATGAAAAACATTCACCGTATTTTAATTCAGTACTTGCTAAGTGCCAGACACTGTTCTAAGGTACTCTTGACTTAGCAACAAACTGGCTTGTCAAGGTTTCCGATTTCTTTGCATTTATATTTGAAAGGAAGGAGGAAATAATACATGAATAAACAAGAAAAAAAATAACACAGGGTGATGAGTTCCAAGTAGAGAGTTTAAATAGAGGGAAGTGATGCAGAGTGACAGTCTGGCTTCTTTACATTGGTACTCAGAGAGGACTCTGTGTATGTCGTGCATGTCAGAAGTCCTTTAAGTTGATAAAAGACAGTGAAGGGTTGGGCAGAGTGTGACAAGAAAGATGAGGTCTGGTCCTACCATCCTGCTCGGCCAGGACTCAATCCAGGAAAAATGTTCTGCCCTTCCTTTCTGAGAAAAGAACCAGCAAAAGCTGCTTCACTTGGTCTTGCTTAGTTGTGAATAAGTTTATATACACACCATTATGTTCCTAACGGAGTGAGACTGGGTGACCCATCACACTTAAATTAGGAAGAGGAATAATTACTCAATCTCTTTAGAACTCTAGACGCCTACACCACAGCAAGCTGGGCACATTTTCCATTAACTTTAAGAGATGAGGAAATTGAGTCCCTGAAATAAATGAGTCATTTAAGGCTGCATGTTGATTCTGGGGCTCAGCCCAGGCCAAGGTTAAGCTTTCTGATTCTAGTTTAAAGCATTGGAAGGGTCCAACTCCTCTAACTAAGCCAAAGTGACACTGCTGGCTAATTTTATATTACATATTGAATGTCCACATTATAGCGGTCATTGGACGAATTGACACCAAGAAATTAGACAAGCTGTTAGACTATCCAATGACTAACCACTCAAATAGAATCAAGGAAAACAATATAAAAAACACCCAGAAATACATAATTTGGACTACATTTTAAAGGCATATTGTGGGCACATTTCAGAGGACCAAAATGGCAGCTCATGAAAGGCATACTTATTGGGGCTTTAGTCATTGAGGAAAACCTGGCTTCCAAATGCAGCACAGTGTGGTTTTTTCACTCGAAGCACAGTATGGTTTTTTCTTCTTTGTTTCTAACCCTTTTCACCAACTGCTTAGTTATCAAAGGGAGCCACCACCAGCAAAGTCAGAGGTGCAACCATGGCCTTAGATAATAGGTAAATGCCAAAACTGTGCTCTCCAAACTATTTAGAGATGGTGGAGGCAAAGACGATCTCTGTTTTACTAAAGGTAAGTAGTGCTTCAGCAAAATTTGTGATGTCTGCTAAGAAAGGAACCTAATCATTAATAATCGGAAAGCCTGACAGAGCTCTGATGGTAGAATGCATGTGCTCTTGATGTTTATGTATGCAGATTTCAAAGGGTGTTTAAAATTATTGACAAGGGTTTTGGTGTCCTTGAAACAGACAAACAAAACCAAGAAATTGGGCATTATGTGAAGCCCTTCATTATTATTATTATTAATTATTGGTTGTCAATGATCTTTAACTGGCAAGGCATTCCACTGCATTTCATGAGGGTGGTGACTGCCAACATTGCAGCCTGCAGACAGGGCAGAACCCAGGATCTCTTTAATGGTTCCAGAGAGTTCTCTAGCTAAAGATTGATGCTGCAACTGGCAGGCAATGTTGACAATCTCATCAAAAGTGACATTCCTACTGTGCTTGATGTTTTTTTGCTTCTTTCTGTCCCATGGCAGTTCTTTGAAGGATGTGATGATCAGAGCAGAGGCAGAAGGCACTGCCTCAATCTGGGCCTGTCTGTTCTGAGTGGTCAGTTTCACTGTAATTCTTAGACCCTTCCAGTCACCTATTGCTTAGGCAATGTCATCATCAACCTATTTTGGAGACAGGTCCCGGGGGTCAGGGCAAATGTGGCACCGACTTTCCCACTGGTGCACCTCAGGTGTACAACTTTGATCTCCTTGGGCTCAAACTTCAGCGGCATGGTGGAGGCGGCTGGTATTGGGTGAACCCAGATTCCAGACGAGAGAAAGTTGTACCTTAGCCTCCTCTGAGCCGAAAGCCAAAAGAAGCCCTTCATTATTGAAGAGGAAGAGTGAGAGATTTAAGCTAGGGATATTTTGCTTGACTTAGAGACGACATGGGATAACCCCAGCAAAAGATATGCATGTTCCCAATTGAAATTATTTAAGCATCTTAAAGGAATGGAATGGGTAAGACAAGTGGTCAAAAAATGTATAGTCAGGGCTTACTGTGTGTTTATTTGAGGGTTTGTAATAACCAAAAAGATTAGACTTCACCTGTGCCTGTGGGAGTTTACAGCTGAAAGAGAGAGGCAGGCTCATAAGGAGATATTCTGAATTACAGGTGAACATGGGAATAACAGAGGTTTGCTGAGGTTGTTCATGAAACACAGAAGGGAAGACATTGCTTAGAGAAATCAAGGAGCATTTCCTTAGGAGGCTATGTATTATCATGAGTTCATTAATTTTTTCCTCAAGCTGTTTTTGTATGTGTGATGGGAAGTAAGTTAAAATGAAATCAGAATGTTGATCAGTATTTAGAACAGAAAAGAATCTTCAAAATCATCTGTTGTCCTCAGATGCAGGGGAGCCAGGTCCATGAGCCCAAGAGAGCCAGTGACAATGGCCAAGACAAACTGAGCCATTACACATCATGTGAGGCTCCAAACACGTGTTTGCAGGTCCCTCAGGGTAACCAGGCTCACTGCTTAGCAATGCATTTTGTTTGATTAAATTTCCTTAGCACTGTTATGGAAAGTCAGTGAAGCTAGTGAGGAGAGAATTATCTTTCCCCGCAAGGGGTTGGTTTCAAATGTTTACTGGGGCACTTTGACTACTTTTTAAATGTGAATCTTTTCTCTTGTCCCCTCAAGAATGTGCCTGTCTGCAGCCCTCAAAACTGACTTCACTCAATCTCATTTATTTAGGTTTCTGTTAAACTCTCCCAAGACTATCAGTCAACAAATAATATGTTGGAATAGAAAAAAATTTCTCAAATGACCTTGATCTAAGTAGAAGGGAAAGCTTTGCAAATTTGCTACAAATCAAATATATACATATATATATATTTTTTTCTCAGTATACTAGTTCTCAGAGGATTATACAAATGTATTTAGTATTTACATTCCAGAATATACTTGGTATCTGCCTCCTCTTTGTGGGAATAAAGGATTCCTTCAGCTCAAATGCTCAGGTAAAAAGGCTTGGTAAGATGTGCACTTAAATACATCAGCCCACTCTGATGTTTAAGGTACATCATTTGGGTTTTTTTTGACTTTCGAAACAATTAAAAAATCCCTTTTTTAATACATTGCACTAGTTTCATGTTGCTGCCATAATAAATTATGAAATACTTAATGGCTTAAATCAATACAAAGTGTGTGTGTAGTTCTGGAAGTCAGAAATCTGAAAAGAGTCTTGCAGGCCTGAAATCAAGGTGTCAGAAGTCTGTTTCTTGTCTCCAAGAGAGAACCAGTGCCCGTGCTTTGCCTACCCTCCAGCCCACACCCCTGGGCTCCTGGCCCTTCCTCATTCTGAGCTCTGACTGAATGGCCACCTCTGTCTCTGAGTCTGTGCCTCCCACTTTCCTTGTGATTAAACCGAGGCCACCCAGATCATCTCCCTATCTCAATGGCCTAAAATTAATTGCATCTGAAATTTTTTCTGCCATGAAATATAAAATATCCACAGGTTTGGGGGATTAGAATGTGACCTTTGGGGCGGTGTCCATTATTCAAACGACAATACATATTAATAAATAAGAGAAAATAAGAAAAATGAATAACTTTCAACAAGCCAATAACTTTGAAAGCAATAGCTATGAAAGATTTCTTCTTTTCTGTTTTTTTCCTAAAAAAAAAAAAAAAAAAAAAACCTCTCAAAAACAAAGGCATCAGAGTATCTTTATGACCAAAATAATATGAACACAATACAAATTAAATGTGGGATTTGGAACTTCTTCCAAACATTAAATGAACTTTTGCCAAGTAACTCGTAGTTTCCACTTTCTAGTGCAGTCAAGGACAAACAAAAAGGTCGCTCTGCTGTATGAGGAAACTATTTAATACACACATTGAGAAGAGCTCATTTAAAAACATATTATCTGCCAAAATAAAATTGCAATTTTAACCTACCAACCTGAAATTACACAGAAATTTCAAAAGTAATTGAAAGTCATGATCTGGGAGGGATTACACGCAACATAATATCCTAAATGTGCGAGACAGATGCTCATTTGTGCCAGAGGTCAGCGCTCAGTTATGCTCTAGGTGTCATCAGCTGAGCAAGATAAAGAGAGGATGCTCTTGGGGTGGGGTGGGGATGGAATGGAAGAGGAAGATCAGATATTAGGATACACACACAAAAAAAAGGGGGAAAGTCAAATAAAAGGATCTCTAAAAGAAACCGAAGAGGGAGAGGAAGAAACATAAAGCAAACCAAACCACCAGTCTTCCGCAGGGCCGAATCCCGAGTATGTGAAAACAGGTAAGACGCTGACATTTGTTGAGCATTCTTGCAGCATCTAACATGAATCCCGCATTATCTAATTTAATTCTTTTGGAAATCCTGCGGGGTAGAACTACCTATACCTATTTTATAGACGAGAGTCCTAGAGAACAAAGATATATGGATGGGCTGAAGTTCACAGAGCAAGTTTAGCAGCAGAGGAAAAGTAACAAACTGAGTCTTCTTCCAATGCCTCCCTTTTAGCATGCTATTTCTTGCTGCCTTCTATTTCCTAGAGAAAAAAATGCTTCTGTATTACATTCCTTTATAATAGAAGACACAACTAAGACACAGTGTTTTTCTCAAGGTGACTAAAATGACACGTTTAAAGCTCTTGTTAGAGATGATGTTGTGCTCAGTAGACAAGATATACAAGATAATAAGTCAAAAAAAAATAAGCTGACTCTTGCCTGTATTCTCAAAACAAACTACAACTATTCAAGAATAAAACAAATAAAACTTCCTACCAACTGCCAAGCACTGTTCTAGGAGCTAGAAGTCCAATGATGAACATAGCACACAGAGTTGCTGCCCATGTGGTCCCCACTGTTTAAGTGGGGAGCAAAGGCAAGTGATTACATTAAAATTGACAGTAAGAATGGATGGTTATTATGTTAAGACTAGTTTGAGTTGTAGCACGGATAGAGCAAGGGTGCCTCACCAAGTTGCTAGAGAAGCAGGGGTGGCTTTCCAGAAGAAACGAGGTTTGGACTGAGACCCATATGATAATTAGGAATTAACTAGGAGGAAAGGCGAAGGTTGGTAAGGGGATATTATCTAATTAACCTTTGTATTTCAAGCATCTCTAGTCCAGAGCCTGAAACATCTAGGCCTTCAATGAGTACTGTATAAACTGATTTTAAGAAGGAAATTTTAAATGATAAGTACAATTTCTGTTGGCAGTGAAGAGGGTATATGATTGGACCCTATGAGGATGCTACAGCTATAATGATGGGAAATTCAGAGTTCTTCCCATGTCCTGGTGTCATAGAAATGGGTAGGGCTTGTGACAAAGCACTGCACAAAACAAACAAAAAAACCCATTTTTTCTGTTTTTAGTAGCATGAAAGAACTATAAACTTTGAGACACTAGAGCCCTTAGGCTCAGTGAGACATATGTTGTGTACTTAGCTTAAATACTTTACATTTTTAAATTCCCAGTGCACACCCGGCACACAGCCAAGAGCTTAGCTGGTGTTACTCTGGCTCTGTCGCAGTGTTTTCCGACAGCACTTGTTGCAATGATGGAAATGTTCTGTGAATCTGTACCATCCTGTACAGTAGCCACTCACCACATGGGGCTACTCCACCCTTGGAAAGTGGCTGGTGTGAATGAGGAGCTGAGTTTCTATTTCATTTTTAAAAATGTATTAAAAAATGGCTTATTGAATGACACATATCACCAGTGTGAAGGGATGATAGAACATATTCTTTCTAGGAATAGGCTTACATTAAAAATGTTAAGGCTATCAGATGAATTCATAGTTTTATTGTTAACATATTTGTTGTTCAGATCTAGAGAATGAAGCATCGTGTTCTTCTACAATGGATTCCAAAGCACCAAAGTCAAGGACAGAGTATTACCTGGAAGACAGAGTGTATGCAGTTCTGTGGCAATTTAGGAGGCTTACCACTTATCGAAGGGCAGGCAATGAGGAATCATCTTGGATTACACTCCACAGAGACTCTCCATTTATATCTATACATTTTTGGCAAGTGTTTTGGTCTCTCTGAGTATCAGTGCCCTGATCTGAAAAATGGGACTATTAACATCCACAGAGTATAGCATATGTTATTTGACTAGTTTAGTATCTGTTATGTATTAGGCCCTTAAGAGAAAGAAGTCGATTATCCTTTCCAGAAGTATCTAACTCATTTGGAAGAAGAAGAACTTGACCTTTGGGCCTCATTTCACATTGAGGATTCATTTACTGGTACTTTCTGACAAGTCAATGAAACACAAATAGGAGTGACTACCAAGATGTTGACTGTGAGGAAAGAACAAGGCAACTGGTTAATTTCACACTCTCCTGAAGAGCCAAAATGGAGCAATAACTGCATTTATCTATTACAACTCATGACTGAAGTGAAGCTGCTGCTAATCCTTGGAACTATTCAGACTTTCCGGGGAGGGGGCGGAGGGAGGATAAAGAGAGAGAAAACCCACACATCTCTCGCTAGGTGAATCTTTGCAACTGTTTACAAGGCAAAAAAGAAATTCTCTACAGAAACCAAATATACACAGCATATGTTATTAAATTCAAAACACATGAAAAAACAAAAGAAAGTCATATATTTTCTCGGTGTGACAGGGTCTGAGGCAAGTTTTGGGGGAAGTTGAGTAAGGCCACAAAAAAGGCCTTAGCTTCTTTTAAAGATCATCAAAATACTCTCCCCCCAAAGGATTTTGTCTCTTTAATATGGACGCCTATCAGAAGCCCACAGAATACATTAAACTTTCAGAGCCCACAGACATTGTCATGTGGTGGAAAGCAATTATAGATGCATAAGGTAAATTTATAGTTGGGTAATGAAGATCTTTCCCACTGAACCCCTTCAAACAGATAGGGGCTTTTCCCCTGAATTTACATTTCATTACAACTTCATTAAAGAGGATAGTCAATATTGATTAGTTTAGTATTAGTTCTTATAAAAAAGTTAAACATCCTGTACATCAGTTTTCTACTGTTGTATAACAAATTATCACAAACTTAGGGGTTTAAAACACCCAGTTACTAGCTCATGATTCTGTAAGGTTTTCTGCTTGGGGTCAAGGTTGAAGTCAAGATGTTAGCTGACTGCATTGTCATATAGAGTTTGGGGTCTTCTTCCAAGCTCATTTCTATTGTTGGGAGAATTCAGTTCCTTCCAGGGATAAGGTCCCTGTTTACTTACTGGATGTCAGCTAAGGACCTCTTTCAGCTTTTTAAGGCCCACATTCCTTCTCATGTGGCTCCCTCCAACTTCACATCAACATTAGTGAGTCAAGTTTTTCTTGAGTTTTTTTTTTAAAGATTTAATTTACTTATCTTTAGAGAGAGAGATAGGGAAGGAGAGAGGGAGAAAAACATCAATTTGTGGTTGCCTTTCATGTGCCCCCCCAGTGGGGACGCAGCCTGCAATCCAGGCATGTGCCCTGACTAGGAATTGAACCAGCGACCCTTCGCTTTGCAAGCCCACTCTCAATCCACTAAACTACATCAGCCAGGGCTCTTCTAAAGTTTTGAGTCACTCTGCTCTAACTTCCTCTTTCTACCACTGGCCAGAGGAAGCTCTCTGCTTCTAAAGTGGTCCATATGATTAGATCATAATCATCAGATAATCTCGTTATTTCCACAAGGGGATCTCTGCTACATAACATAACATAATCAACAGAAAGCATTCTCATGGTATTTATAGGTTCCAGGGATCAAGGCATTCAATCTTGAGGGTCATTTCTGGAATTCTGCCAACCACGCCCTGGAACTCACAAGTCATCTTCTGTGTAATTCAAGTAGTAATATTAGCAGCCTTAAATAACTGTCTATAGAGGTGCTGTTTCATTTAAGTAAGCATTGCTAATGTGACCTTTTGTCCTGTACCACATCACTCCCAGAAAACTGAAGAGTGGCTCTTGGGTTAGTTCTTGTTCTAAATCTACTCATTTAATCAAAATGCATTGAGTCACACGAGGGGCCAAGACATGTGCTGGGTTCTCTGATGCCAACTTGAAAATGACAAGGTCTGCTGCACATAAGGAAGCTGTACTTTAGTGCAGAAAATGGCACAAACCACTGCGATAAAATGTGGTAAGTGTGGTGCTTAAGGTTTGCTCGAAGGTGAGTACCTCTGATGCCATATGATGGAGTATAAAAAACATTCATCTTGGAGAGCACAGAAGGGATTTATAGATGAGTTTCGCCACTTATTCAACCTTCAGATATTTATTTGCTTAACATTTTCAAGCCTTGATTTATTAAACTATTTTGTGGAGATAACCAAACATACCTCATGCACTTGCTAGAGAATTCTGAATAAAATGACGTATAAAATCACACAAGTGGCCCTTAGCACTTGTACGTCTATTTCTCTTTCAGAGAAAGTCTTTATGACCTCCACGTCAATGTCAACCACGGAAGTTCAGACTGCAGGTGAGCCAGACCAACAGCTGTATTTTAAGGCTCATGATAGTCAAGGGGAAGATTTTCCCCAGAAACCGCCCTACCTGTTGGCCTCTCAAACTTCCATTTGTGGGATTTTGACTAAGATTTAATGAATGGTGTTATACACGATAATTAGAGTATAGGTAAGGAACAATATATAGTTGTACTGTTTTGTCTTTCAGAAGCTTGCAGATTACTCACAGATAATAACCACTTAGCCTGTGCTGAGAATTATCTTGAAATAACAATATACCAATTAACAACACAGATCCTAGAAAGGGACTTAAAAACAGTTGGTCTGTTCTTGTAGGTCAAATATCTCTTGAGAACTCTTTTTTGAGCTGTTGATTTGCTTATCAGGATTTTCTTCACAGGCAGATAGAAAGATGTATTTCACACCAAATGTCTGAATGACCCCAGATTCTAAATTAATGAGGCCTGAATCAGTAAAAGATTCAACAGTGTACATGTCCTTTCAAGTACTTTTCACCAGGGTTCTTTGTGAAACTGCAGAATTCATCCCACTGAAGTTAGGCTTAATTCTGAGAATTCTGAACTTCCTGTGTTTATAGTAAACATTGGGAATTTGAGAGTACTGAGCGTTTTGTCAATCTCATAATGAGTGACTTGAAAAGGTGAACAGATCCAAATGTAAGATAAGGCTAGGAGAGCTGGATCATATATCCTGGTTGCTTAAACTTTGTCAGACTGTGAGATTTAACTATAAAGGTTATTCACAGTTAACCACAGTGGGAAGTTAATAGTAACTTGCAGGTCCTCAATTTAGAGAGAACCTCAATCTGGAAAAAAAAAAAA
>VMDR010008839.1:0-35256 GCA_007922815.1 Macrotus californicus | reverse complement strand
ATTACAATCAAAATCCCAGCAATGCTTTTTGTAGAAATTGATAAGCTAATTCTAAAATTTATAAAAAGATATAAAAGACATAAAATAGCTAAAATATGAATTTAACCACATTATACTTTTATTTAAACTTTTCACTGGTTTCCCACTGCTTTCAGAAAAAAATAATCTATGTCCCTCAGTACAGAATGCAAGGCCCTTTATAGCATGGCCCCTGCTCATCTCTCATGACATCTGCTCTTCCCCCTTACACTTTATATCACAGCCACATAGAAGGACTAGCAGTTACCAGAACATGCTGTGCTGACCATAAGTCTGCATCTCTTTATATCATTTCTTCTCCATGGAATGCTCTCTCCTCACTTCTCAATCTGATCATCTATTTTTCAAGATCTAACTCAAGGGTCAACTACTATGTGAAGAGTTCCCTGAATCCCTCAAGGAGAAACAGCAACTTCCTTTGTATTTCCAAGCACTTATAATGCACCTCTATTACAAGATTTACCATATTACACAATAATACTCTATTTTTTTTGAGAACTTTCACATTGAATTAACTTCCTTTGCAATTTTTTTAAAGGATTTTATTTATTTATTTTTAGAGAGAGGAGAGGGGAAGGGAGGGAGAAAGAGAAGGAGAGAAACACTGATGCGCAAAAGATACATCAATTGGTTACCTCTTGCATGCCCTCAGTTAGGGACCTGGCCCACAACCCAGGCATGTGCCCCAACCAGGAATTGAACCAGCAACCTTTTGGTTTGCAGGCCAGCACTCAATCCACTGAGCCACACCAGCCAGGGCACTCTATTTATATGTCTATTTCTCTGTTAGACTTTAAGGTCTAATGAAGATCAGGACCTGAGATATCTTTTCAATTCTGCACCCCAGTGCTTAATGTAATATTATTTGGCACATAGAGATTCACAGTAAGTATGGTCTATGAGGCACGTGGATTCCTACTATGTTCTCTCTGATATCCTTACAAGGTTCATTTAGGTCATTGTGGAGACCAGTTCTAAAACAGTAGCAGTTCTATCTTCTCAACCCGTTCCACACAGCAATAGAGTATTCCTGTGTTCCTAATTTAAAGAGGCCAGTCTCCAGTCAACACTGAGTCCTAATCTTCTCTCGTTCATCCTCTCTCACCCTCATAAAACTGACAAATCATTGGGATCATTGGGATCTAAAAGTTTTATGAGCACATCTCATTGCCATAGCTCACCTTCAAATCCAACTCGCTCAAGCAGGTTCAACGGGTACCAAATTAAAGGTTTGTTCCCAACTGGAAGCAGAGGCTTGGGAATGCTGGAAGTCAGATCTGTCATCCGGGATCCTCCTCCAACTGCCATGACCACTGCTTGAAATTCCATTTTTACAAACTGCAATTACAGAGAAAAATAATTAACAGGAAAAAAAGTAACAAAAATCTGAGCACACACAGTACTAACACAATTTCTATTTAGGTTATTGATACTCACCATGTCAAATGCATCACTTCCAACTCCAATAACCAGATAAGAACGGCTCCTTAGCTGCAGTATAAACATCACCTTTATCATATTCTCTTACCACATGGGGGGCTAGGGGGAAAGTAGGTTTACAGTTGTTTGTATGGAATATAATACAATAACTTATAAATAATAATACAAGAATAAACTGTGTTTTGTTTACTCACAACTGTAAACCTACTTTTTTTCGCCCTGTATACTCATATGCTCTCAGCTCCAGTCTGGGGAGATGGGCTAGAGGAGGGATATGAATTTTAAAAATCTGGCCCTTGCCCTTGAGTTGCTTACAATTTAAATGAAGACAAATTCAGTAAATTACAATATGCTATCATTAGTGCCACCGCAGAGATACATCCAAGATACAGTAGGCAAATAGTGAAGGTAACACATAAGTTCCTAGAAAAGACAGGGAAGGTTGTATAGGATGGTAAAGCTTGAGCTGACTCTTGAAGTAATAGTTTTACCAAATGTGCTTCTGATTCAATTCTTATTCCTTGAAAATGTTTAAAATTTCTGGCTAAAATTAAGAGACACTACAAGTATATTAGATCTCTGAAAAGTAGGAAATGACTTAAATTCCTCCAATAATTCAGCCAACTGCTCCCATCTTCTCATTACCCCCAACTATAGATATTAAACACACATGTAAGCTTGTATCTGGATCTAGATTTGAAGAGTCCAATTGCAGAAACAAACCAAATTAATTCCTTTTTTCAAATTTAAGGAAACGATTTGACTTTAAAAAGAATCTCTTGCCCTGGCTAGTGTGGCTTAGTGGATTGAGTGCTGGCCTGCAAACCAAAGGGTCACTGGTTCAACTCCCAATCAGGGCACATGCCTGGGTTACAGGCCAGGTCCTCAGCAGGAAACATGCAAGAGGCAACCACACATTGATGTTTTTCTCCCTTTCTTTCTCCTACCCTTCCCCTCTGTCTAAAAATAAATACATAAAATCTTAAAAAAAAAAAGAAGAATCTCTTTACATGAGCTACCACAGAAGAGAGGCACAGTAAAAGGTCATAATTCCTTATTGATTAAAAATAAAAGTACCCTTTGACTTACAACAAATGGTGTAACCTTTTTTAATACAAGTGTGAAATGCAATGTTCAGAAAAAGACTTTATTTAACATCAAACTGGCAAATAATGTTGCACCTTTACCATAATTATGACCAGTCTTCGGCCCCTCACATCAGTATCTTAACTGCAGCACTTATATTCAGTACACCCAAAGCACTAAGAGGTTATTGAACGATATTCACACTTAAAGATATGGTAATCAAATGGCTGCCAATCAAACAGTCCCCATTTGGGGACCGAACCCGTAACCCAGGCATGTGCCCTGACTGGGAATCGAATCCACGACCCTTAGGTTTGTGGAATGACCCTCCAACCAACTGAGCCATACCAGCCAGGGCAAAGATATCATAATTTTGATTGTAGCAAGTGTGGCCTCAGACTGGAATTTAACTTCAATCTGGCACCATATAACTTCCATCACATCTGATGTTACTAAGAAAAGAGCACTGGACCTTCCGAGTCAAAAGACCTGAGTCCTGAGTTCTGATTTTGCCACTTATGGGTGATGTGACCAGGGAGGGGCCTGACATTTAAAACTCTCAGCATCCCCAGTTCGTAGAAAGGAGCGTGGTACTTACGTTCACAGACCCTTGAGCCAGACTGACTGCGTTTGAATTCTAGCTCTACCACCTATTAGCTGTGTGAACTAGGGCAAGCTACATAACTTCTATGCCTCAGTTTTCTTCATTTTCTAAGTGAGGATAATTACAGTTTCTACTTCACAGAGTTGTTGTGAACAGTAAATAAGTTAAGCTATGTAGAGCCCACAAAATAAGTCAAGCCCACAGCAAGCACTATAAAAGTGTTTGATATTATTAGACAGAGGCTAGACCATGGAAAGCCTCCTGTGCCAACTGAACCATGCTGTTGCATAATTCTGGTCTCTGTATTACCATTCTTGCTTCCTAGGTACCTTTCTCCTGTACCTAGTAATCACCTAATAAACTTTTAAGACTCAGTTCTAAGGATCATTATGCCTAAAAGAGCCATCCCTAATCCTTCCCACCCTCCTGGTAGAAGCGACTCCTTTCCCCTTGGGTGCTTGCACTCTGCCATGTACAGATCATCTCTGCCTTTACAGTCTTAGATGCCCATGTATTTCAATGTCTATTTCCCCATGTTCCTTGAAGGCAGGGACTGTATTTGTCATTATTGTATTCCCAGTACCTAACACAATTCCCATCAGATGCCAGATGCTCAGTGTTTGTGGAATGAGCACTTGTGAACTTCACAACAACCCCGTGTAAGAGTCCAGCTCAAACACGTGCAGAAGAGACATTAGAATCCAAGCGGGGGGGGGGGGGGTGTGGAGGGGACGTGAGTTCCCTCCGCGCAGTGAGGCTCTGGGTGACAATCACGAACACAACTAGCCATGATACCATGCGCACTGTCAAATGCCTCAATGTCACTGCCACGACTCCGGGTGATGGGAATTGAGGCGACCAGTTTCTCGTTAGCCTCTCAAGTTTAAAAGAGGGAGGTCACGGCACCTTAGACATGCCTTCATCATAGCACTCATTGCGTTCTCCTTTTGTAAACTGGTAGGATAAAAACAATGTGTTCAATATCATAATTGATCTCTCGTGGGGGCCTTATTTATTCCATTTTATAGTTCATTGTCTTGCACCTAAACAACTAAAAATAGGCAGAATAAAGAACGAAGAGCTGAAGTGGAGAGTTCAGACACTGCGCTAAGGGCGTCTGGTTCTCACTCGCTGTAACTTCGAGCAGATCCTATCTCTGAAACTCAGTTTCTCCATCTGTTGCACAAGGTGGTTGGCTCAGATTCTCCCCAAGTTCTCTTCCAGTTCGGACATTTGGTTCCCCGGCCGGGTCGCGCAAGGATTCGAGCGGGCGACTCTGGGACTCTGCACCCTCCTGCAACCCCGCAGGCCCTCCTCGGCCAGGCTTGAGGACCCGCCTCCCTCAGATGAAGCGGAGCCCGGCGGCCACCACAGTGCTGCCCACCCCCGTCAGCCAGCTAGAAGGCAGCCTGGAAGCGCACAAGACGAAGCTTTACCTCGGCTCCTGGCGCGCGGCCGCTCCCAGCGCTCCCCACGCCGCCTCCGACTGACAGCCCGAAGGCGCAGGCGCGCGATGGCCGAGCCCATCGATGGGACGCCAGAGCAGGCCGCGGAGAAGGGACGAGCGCCGAGCGGTAGATTGAGGACCGGAAGCGCGCGCACCTCCTTAAGGAAAGAAGGCGGGACCAGTCTTACTGTTCATTCACAAATCACTAACGCCCCTGGTCTGTGCCTGTCAGGACAGGCCTCCTGGAAGCCAGATAGGAAGGAGTCACAGTCTTCCCTCCGTGAGTTAGTTCTCTTTCTAGGACCTGGTTCCGACTACCGCTCCGTGAAATGTGAGCTCATTTGGGAGCCGCAGTTTGGAGCTAGCCTGTGGAGAAATTGAAACCGTGTGCTGAGCCAAACGGAGAAGTCCCCCACTAACCTGGCTTGGCGGTTAGAAAGGCTTACCGCGCATGCCGAGAAGCAGGAAGCCCCTCCGCTGAGGGGCGCGAGCCTCCTGGAGACAAGGGGAGTTCGGGGTGAATATTTAAACTAAGCACGGCACCCGTTCGCCGCTCTTGGCCAGGTGGGTTGAAAGGGTACAGAAGGAAAACCACTGGCCTCCATGAGGAGGTGCCACGCGGCTTTGGATTAAGAGCTGGAGAACGCGGAGACATGGCTGATGGCGCTGGGGATTGAGGGACCTGCAGGGCCAAGCACGGATTACTGGGAGAAGCCGGGAATCCTGAACTGAGACCAGGAGAATGCTGAGCTAGCTGCAGACTTCTGTTTCGTTTGTTTTTCCCTGAAAGACGGTACCTCTGACTGGCATATTCTGAAAACTGGCCTGATTTGAGAAAAGGGAGGCTGGATTGTGTGTGGGGGGTGGGGTGGGGTGTATTTTAAAGGGAGTGGGCCTTAGTGGCAGGATTCCGTCATTATTCTAAATCTGTGTAGCTTTTAAATAAGCAGTTCCTTTTCTTTTTACCAACTTGGCATTGGGAGTCTTGGTGGCAGGCAGTAGCCATACCTCTCTGCTCTGTAACAAAATCACCAAACGCCTTTGCAGGCCAGATCTTTCTGTGTCCGTGACCTCTAGTGTGGCGACTCACGTGGGCTTTCTGAACCAGCCTATTATAGTACGGAAAACATCCACATTTAGCAGTCAGAACAGTGGGGGTTGGGTGGAGGGAGAGTCAGTGAAGACCTAAATGAGTCAGTGACACCGAACAGAAGAACGGGCTTGAAGAGACCAAGTCAAGTGGAGATCTCGGGTAAGAACCTTGCAAGCAGACTAGCCAGCAAGTGCGAAGGCCCTGAAGAGAGGCTGCATGTTCAAAGAACACCAAAGAGGGCAATGTGGCTGAAGGGAAGAAAGCCAAGGGGAGAGTGAATAATGGCACAGGAGATTAGAGAGGCAGTGGGGGAGAAGGTGGAGAATTCAGATCCTGTGGGTCTTGTAGGCCATTGTGAGAACCTTGAATTAAGTAGAGGAGGGACATAATATGACAAGTTTTGGAAGGATCACTCTCCTGTATTACTAGACTCTGGAAGCAGGGAGACCACTTAACAGGCTGCAACTGCATGAAAGGCCACAAACACCTGAGTCTAGACAACTCCAATAGTGTGTGAGATTGTGAGACGTAGTAAAATAACGGTTTTAAGCAGTAAGTTTTGGGGTGGTTTGTTAAGGTGCAGTAGATTACAAAAACAATGGTCATTCTCTCTCACATATTTCTGAAATTTTCCAATTCTTTGGAAGCTTTCTCTTTTTATATCTGTCTTAAATTTTGAGTTGCTTTAGTGCCCTGCCATTTCGGAGGCAGAGTCATTCCATATAGTATTTATTGAGTGCCTAATATGCCGGAGATACAGCATTCAATAAGAAAAACAGGTCTTATAATTTTTCCCAGACTTTTTAGCCAGAATAGAAACTCAGCCTTGGTCCTACTAAAAAGAAAGACCTGAGGCCATACCCATAAAACCAGCCTCATCCCTGCACTGCCTCTCCTTCACTTTATAGTGCTAAGTTATTGAATAATTATTTATTTTAACTCAACTATAACACTGTATGTGTTGATAAAAGCAAGCCATGGAGTGATTGATTTGGCCACAAGAAGCCTAAAATTTGACTGCTCTTTCTAAAAGCAGCAAGATTCTCTCCTTGGTATAAGCTCAAGCAAGCAGAAGCCTTTGGAATTATATCATACTTTTGAGGTAAGAACTAGTTCTAAAATAAGGATAACATTCCTCAATGTCACTAATCATCAGAGAAATGCAAATTAAAACCACAGTGAGATATCACCTCACACCTATCAGAATGGCCACCATCAATAAATCAACAAACAGCCCTGACCAGTGTGGTTCAGTTGGTTAGGCATCATTCTGCAAAGTGAAAGGTCGCTGGTTTTACTCCCAGTCAGGGCACATGCCTGAGTTGTGGGCCAGGTCCCCGGCTGGGGGCTTGTGAGAGACAACTGATCAACTGATGGATGTTTTTACCCCTCTCTTTCTCCCTCCCTTCCCCTCTCTCTGAAAATAAATAAAATTTAAAAATAAATAAACATATTGATGAGGATGTGGAGAAAAGGGAACCCTTCTGTATTGTTGTTGGGAATGCAGACTGGTGCAGCCACTGTGGAAAGCAATATGGAGATACCTCAAAAAAGTAAAAATGAGCTGCTTTATGACCCAGTGACTCCACTTCTGGGAATATATCCAAAGAATCCCACAACCCTAATTCAAAAGAATATAAGCACCCTGTGTTCACTGCAGCATTATTTACTATTGCCAAGATTTGAAAGTAGCCCAAATGTCCATCAGTAGATGAGTAGATAAAAAAGCTTTGGGACATTTACACAATGGGATACTACTCAGCTGTAAAAAAAAAAGAGGAAATCTTACCCTTCAGGACAACATGGATGGACCTGAAGAACTTTATGCTAAGTGAAATAAGCCAGTCAGAGAAAGACAAATACCATATAATTTCACTTATATGTGTAATCTAATGAACAAAATAGAAATAGACTCATAGATACAGAGAACAGACTGACAGCTGTAAGAGGGGAGAGGGTAGGGGGACTGGGTGAAGAAGGTATAAGGGTTTACACAAAAACAAAATAGACATCCCCTCATAGACAGATACTAGTATGATAATTACCAGAGGGAAGGGGGTGGGGGAGGTAGGAGAGGGTAAGAGGGAGATAAATGGTGATTAATGGAAGGTGATCTGACTTGGGGTGGTGAACACAATACAATATACAGATGACGTGTTACAGAATTGCACCCCTGAAACCTATATAATTTTATTAACCAATATCACTCTAATTAATTTAAAAAGTAGAATTGGATCACATTATAAAGTAAAAAAAAGAAAAACCAGTATTCAACCCCCTATCTAGCATTCGTTTTAAATGCTCATATTTAAACTAGCAAATGTTTTCAGAGAACTAGAGAGTTCTAGTTCTCTGGTTGAGGAAAAGTAGTTGAGGAATTGCTTCATTTAAACTCACTTTAAATTATTCCCTTAGAGCAGTGGTTTTTAAACATTTTGCTTTCTGGGCCCTTTCCACTCTTAAAAATTATTGGGACCCACAAATAACTTTTGTTTATATGGATTATATTTATTGATTGTTGCCATATTAAAAATTCAAACTGAAATTATAAAAATTCACTTAAAAAATAAAAATAACAAAACTGCTACATGGTAACATAAGTGACATTTTTATGAAAACATACAACTATGTTTTCAAAATAAAACATTTACTAAGAAGAATGTTATGGTTTTAGCTTTATTTAAAAAAAAACTTTTTTTATCTTCACCTGATGACATTTTTCACTGCTTTTAAAGAGAAAGGGAGAGAGGAAGGGAGAAACATCAATGCAAGAGAAAAGCACCAATTAGTTGCCTTCTGTATGCACTGGGACTGGGGATCCTACACACCAGGACGGGATCAAACCCGCAACCTATGTATGTGCTCTGACCCAGAATCAAACCTGAACCCTGTCACTCCTTTCAGTTCCCAGACAGTGTTCCACACGGGTCTGAGGTGGTTTTGCTTTTCCAGATCTCCTTAAAGTCTGACTAAGTAGAAATCAGTTGGATTTCCCTGTAAGTTCTGATACACTGTTTTGGGTGAATTATATGATGAAAACGTGACCTCACACAGGTAATGGAAAAGAGATATTTTAGTAGTTTTGTCAGATAGTTGTAGGTATTCTTCTTTGACACTACACCAAAACTCAATACATGGTAGTTTGTAAAGATTAGTTGCAATTTAGAATCATTATATTAATGAACATTTTGTACTATGGTATAACGCTCACTTTGAAATCACATTTGTTAATATCACCATTCATCTCACCAGGAAAATCCTTAAATGTTGGAAAGCTGGCAACCTTCTAAGGGCAGATACAAGTTTTCCAAACTTCTGATTTTCTTCCAAAAGCTCAAACATTATCATTGGCAACAGCTACTGTTAGTGGAATTCCTTGAAGTGACCGGCTTACTTCGTTCTGATAGTTTGTTGGCCATAGTTTGTCCATTGTTCTTTCAGGTCAGTATAGTGTTCTATGAAAAAAGCCATAGTTCACACATCAAATGATCACAAGTGCTTCTTCCGGGGAAAGTCATCATACTCTTAGTATGCACGTAAGTGTTAACACGCCTACTTCCCATTTCATCACATAGGGTATGAAGATGTCTACCCAAGGACCAGGATTTAATGAAATTATTTGATTGCTTTGTCAAAGGCATTCTTAAGTGAAACTCACATAGCTTAGTTACTACTTTTATTGCAAGTGCGTGGCAGGTAGAGTGCTGTGACTACTAGTGCGGTTTGGTGCCGCTGCTTTGGTTCATGCCAAAGCACCAGCAGTCTGCCCGTCACTGCGTTCACACCCTCAGTGTAAACATCAACGCGACGAAAGAGGCAAGGGTGTTTTGGTATCATTATGAAAGTAGTTTTGACCTGACAGATATCCTGAAAGTGTCTTGGGGACTCCAGAGGTCCACAGAGCCCACTTTAAGAACTGCTGCCTTAGGGACTCCTTCCTTCTGTCCCCCTCTGTTTCTGGAACTCACACTGGGGCACTCACCACAAAGAACTGTCATTCCTTTTTCATGTCCTCTCTGTTACACGAGGACCCTTGGAGGACAAAGGCTGTATCTTACTTGCTTTTCTCTCGAGGTCAGGACAGCTCCTAGCACAGGACCTGGGACGTGCTAAGTAAATAATAGTGAATGAATTTGAAACTTCATAAACTTTCCCTGGGCCTTCCATCTGGTGGTGGGAAAACTGGGCTGAGGGCCAGGGTCAATGATATCTCTTCACCTCAATATTCCTTCTTATGAAATCAATCCATATTATTATCTCTCATGCCTAACCTTGTGCTTATTATTTATTTTTATTTATTAATCACATGGGAAGTACTTATAACAAACACTTACTGAACACAGATGTTCCCTACGTTTGTTTCCTGCTTGCATTTCTTCTGCTGGGGACATTGGTGTGTTTGTGTTTGTATGTGGTGGGGGAATAATTTAAGAAACTTAAGCTCTAGCCCTCCCTGGCTGGGTTGGAGCGTCATCCCATACACCAAAAATCTGCGGGTTTGATTCCGAATCAGGGCACATACCTAGGTTGCGGGTTCAATTCCCTGTTGGGGTGTATATGAGAGGCAACTGATTGATGTTTCTCTCTCACATCAATGGTTTTCTCTCCCCCACCTCTAGGACCAATGAAAATATCCTTGGGTGAGGATAAAAAAAAAACAAGAAGTCAAGCTCTAAAGGTCTCTTTGAACTGTGGGAGACAAAAGAAACCTTTCAAAGGGCCTTGGCTCAGAAACTCTTCCCACGGTCTGCCTGCAAGAGGCCTCTCTTTGGGAATTTGCTGGCCACGTCACAATATTCATCTGTTCCATTTGGCTGTGGATTTGTCAATGGGGCAGGGAATCATTATTTTTAGAGGGCAAGTGAAAGGTAGAAATGAAAAGAGAAACTCTACTTTGGCAACCAGTTGCAGGCACTAAAATATCTGTTTTATTTCTGTACACAGGCCCAGCGGCTGCCTACCAGATTCATGGTTAGAGAGCAAAGTGTGCTGCGGTGTTTCCACAGAGAGCTTGGGAAGACCATTAGTTAGGACTTTACTGTTTCCTTTCAAGCACACAGAATTTTTATTGTTGGTGGTTTAAAAGGTCAGAATCTAAACATTTATTCTCTGAACCAGTGATTTTCAACCTTTTTTCATCTCACAGAACACATGAACTACTAAAATTCCACGGCACACCACCAAATGTATTCTATTTTTTGCTGATGTGACAAAAAATAGGTATAATTTTGATTTATTCACACTGGACGGCTATTGTGTTGGCTGTTGTCATTTTTTTATTTGACAACCTAAGGGTTTAAGGAGGTCAGTGCCCTGACTAAATAGCTGGGTATTGCATATTTAAAAAATTCTTGTCCAGGCCAGGTGGCTTAGTTGGCTGGAACATCATCCCATATACCAAAAAGGTTGTGGGTTTGATTTCCAGTCAGAACATATACCTAGGTGGTGGGTTTGATCCTCAGTCAGGGGTCGGGGGACATACGAGAGGCAAATGGTCGATGTTTCTCACATTGATGTTTCTATCTGTCTCTCTCTAAAATCAATAAACATATCCTCAGGAGGACATTAAAAAAAATATTGTGGCATACAAGTTGAAAATCGTTGCTCTAAATTAATGGGTCAATTTTAAGCATATGTAATTTAATCAGTTTGCTGATTTTTCACACCCTTATTGAAAACAAAACTTTGCAAATGGCTTATTTTCCTTGTTTTTCAATTGGAGAGTGTGGCTTATGGGCCACCGTTCACTTATTTATTGAACGACTTATTGAGTGACTACTAAGTGTCAAGGACAGTTTTAGGCTCTTGGGATATGTTAGTGAACACAAAAAGATCCAGCCCTCACCCTAACAGGCAGAGGCATACATTATGAAGCAGTGTAACTAACAGAACCAACTGTTCAGCCGAGTAAAGGTGACAAGTACTGTGGGAGTGAAAAGTGGGCAGGGAGGAGGAACAGGAAGAGGCCGAACATCATGGCCAGCTGTGAAGTCTTGGAGTTTTATAAAGGCTATTGAAACTTGGGACGTGCCTCGCATTTAAATCTTTCTACAACTTTCTCATAAATTTAGAAGCCAATACAAAAGGAACAGGTGAATTCAGTGAAAATGGTGGTCCTCCAAAAATTCTCTCCTCCTTATTAAAGCAATAAGAATGCTGTCAAAACTACTGGAATCAACTCTTTTGGATGTTCGTCATGTGCAGTGATTCACGTCGCATCTTTCAGTCTGCTGGTGACTGGACCCTACACATTTCCTGTTTAGTTCATACACAGACAGCAAAGAATGTGGCTGTATTGCTTTCTTGTCTCCTGTGATAACCCATGTGACATTTAAAAAAAAAGAACAATTGAGAATTGTCCAACACAATGAAAGTGCAGCAAAAAAAAAAAGTGATAATGCTGGACATACAATTCAGAGTGAACATAAATGGAGTGATAGGAGAAACAGCTGATCGTGGGAATGTTGTGGACACCACCATCAAGAAAGGTCCGCAGGCCAGAGGAATTTAGCGAAGCAACCTTATCTGCATAAATGAGGAAAGTGCTTATGATAAAAAGGATGAAGCTGCCCCAGGGGAAGTGACACCAGCAAAAAGCTTCACATTAAGGGAATTCTCAGATATTTCATGAACTTGAAAGTACAAAGAATAAAATGCTGGGAGCTGATCCAATTTAAAAAAGAGCATGACCATTAAAGCATAGCGATGCTTGCTTCACATCATCAGACAAGAAAAAAGGCAAGCACTGTTCAAACTATTCCTGGTAAGTTTTTTACAAAGAAAAAATTGAATTCTCCATTTTTCTAAAAGCTTCAGATTACAATGTACTAAATAAATACTAATTTTACTATTTTTTCACTTCCCTATACATTTATAATTGACAGAGTTTTTAATGTTGATAACAAGTTTTAAAGGTCACAGAACAATGGTAATCTCATTGATTATTAATATCTCTGCTTGGTTTCAACTAGCAGGGTCATTTTTACAGTTTTGGCATTACTGTACTGTACAAAATGAGGATTCCTTATACATAAAAATTTAGCACTGAGGGATAAGTATGTGAAGAGGTCAGCATTTCAAGTCAATGATGAAAGGATAGGTACTTGAAAAAAGGAAGCCGAGGATACTGGTTAGTAGCAAGCACGTGGTAAAGCTAGGATGTGAATACAGGCAAGCTGATGCTGGAGAATGTGCTCTTAACTAATGTACTAGATTGCCTTCCTGTGGTATATAGCTAATAAATGGTTATAGTCTTCCATAAAGATTCTGAATTCATAAAAAATAAAAATTTTGTACATTAGGAAAGAATATGTATGAAATTAAATGGCAAAGTACAGACTGGGAAAACATATAGCACCTGACACAAAAAAGGGTGAATACAGAGGTTTGAACACCTAAATTACCACGATCAGCAGGCTTTGGAGCTGGCAGACCACCATCCGATGTCTGGCTTCATCAATTATGTACTATTTATGAGACCTAGGGCAAGTCGCTTACTGCGCCTTTGCTCGGTTTCTCACCTGGAAGTGGGCATCATCTTGGTATTCCCTTCACAGGGTTGCCCAGAAGGTAACACAAGGTACAGCTCTTAGCACAGTGCCTACCGTTTCAGTGCTGCATAAAGATGGTTATAAATCAATAAGACAAATAAAGTCAAACCAACAGCAAAATGGACAAAGATACACAAAGGGCAGTTTACAAAGAAAAAAATTTGCTCAATACAGTAAATAAAGCAATGAAGATTAAATCAACCATACCATTTTCAGCACATTAAAATATCAGAATATTTTTAAGTGTTAATACCCAAGACTGGTAAAAGTTTAGGAGACAGACACTAAAGTGAGTAAAAATCGATACCTCCTGGCAATTTGGCAGTTCGATGAAGTGATTTTATGAATAAACAGTGTAAAAATTCCTTATAATACATGCGGTCAATAAAAATAATGATTAAAATGGGCTCAGGGACCATCATTTTCTGCTTGGATTACTCCATGCTTCCAGAGTCTTCCTCTCGGTTCATTCTCTACACAACTGCCAAAGCCAGGTCTAATCTGCTTCTCCCTTGCTTGATGCCCTCTTGGCTACTCATTGCCAAACCCTAAAACGCCCCATAATGCTGGAGCCTCTTCTTCACACCTCCGTAACGGGGACTTTACATGCTTCTCCACTGGCGTTTGTGCCAGTTGTTCATCAGGATTTGGCATTGCTTCAAGAGTACAACTGGTTAGAATTGTCCTGTTCTGTCCTCTAACAATATCCTTCACTTCTCCATTGGAGTTCTTACACGTTATTAAACGTTTATATGCCAGTATTTGTTTCCTATGTCTCTCCCATTGGAATCTCAAGAGGGTAAAGATTGTCTCTTTAGCCACCATTTGATTTATTGCACCTGGTATGATGCCTAAAGAGGTGCTTGATGCAGTCACTGAATGAATGAATGATTAAATGAAAAGCATGCTACAAAATATGTGCAAACCCAGCTTGTTAAAAGAGGGACTAGAGACTCCTGTGGCCGGTAACAGACACAGAAACAAACTGCCTCCGGCAAGTTGGCGCTGGCCAGGTCTTTCCCAGAAAGGGAGAAGGTGTGCTTGGATGGCAGAGCAACGGGGGCAGGAGCTTGCTGGAAAGAGCAGAGCAGAGTGGGAGCCACAGCTGGGCGCGCCCTAGAGGACCGAGTGGCGAAGTGTTGGGAGCGACTCCCGCGATTGCCATTCCCCTAGGGACCCCTTTTGAGCGTCATTGCCCACTTTGTGAGCAAGGGGACTGTACCCGTACTTCTCTCACGGGTACTTGTTCTTCAAGCCTGCACCTTACCTGTGTGGCAACTGGAGGCATAGTGGGGGTGGGTAGCCATGCTGCTGCCTCCTCTTCTGCCCAAATTCTCACTCGCCTAATTTATCAGCCACCTCAGGCTTTGCCCTTCCTCCCTGAGACCAAATTCTTCTGCCTACTTGGTTCCTGAAGGAAGACTCCCATCTTCCAAATCACCGCACCCACCCCAGGTGATGCCAGGCTACCTTTTCTCCCCCTCTTGTGGGTAGTGGGGTCCTTATTTCCCTGCTCAGCTCCAGGTTTAATGTTTGCCACTACGAAGCCCACCACTCCCACTTGACAGACATTTCCTTGGCTCCCGGCAGGACCGTGAAGTCCTGGAAAAGCCTTCTCTAACATCACTCAGGAGACCAATAAAGACATTCTAATGGAATGAATTCAGCCATTTATTCAGCTTTCCCACGTGCAAGACATTTTTTGGTGGAGTGTCATGGAAGCCCTTAAGGGAGGGAAGGGTGGGCAGGGACGTGCATACGTCCTAGAAGTAGGTTTAATTTAAAGTCTAGGCTTTAGAGTTGGGTACAGAGGGGCTATTGAAGATTTCAGAGAGGAAATAACTAGCTATAACTTGTGCTATATCTTGGGAGTGAGACAGAAGGGGAGGTGGGCTGGCAGTAATGCAGAAGTGACTGATGCAGGGAGCTAGTGGCAGTAAAGATTTAATGTTGAGTGGATGTGGGTTCTGGGCCGGGGAAGGTAGTGGCACTTGTCAGCTGAGACTATGCTGGAGGAAGGGAGGAGAGAGCTCAGGTGGTGGGTATGGAGGGAGAGAAGGAAAAGACCAGTAAATGGGGGAGGGGTGCTCAGTTGTTGCTTTATTCCTGGGGCAGGTGACTAAGGAGAAAGACCATCATCACTCCCTATCCATCCCTGACACCTTGTTTGGGGAGAAGCCCCCACCATCCTACAGTTTTTAGTTTTGAGTCCAGGCTGAACCAGATAAAAACAAGTTGAAAAAAAAAAAGAGGAGCCAAAAACTGAAGCAAAGTGCATGGTGGGTAAGGAGCTAGAAGGCTTCCTTCAAGTAATTCAGGCCTGGCAGCTTACACTGGGCTTGTGGAAGGTTCCCTCTCACAAAGGTTAAATAACTCCGGAAGCAAGCTCCAGAACGCATAGGCTCAGCATCTGCGGGGCTGAGTCACCAGGGGCAACCCACCGACCGTACTCTAACCCCAGCGTGCTGGCTTTTTCTGAGTGCGTCAGCTCATGCCCAGAACAGGAGTGCAGGCCCCAGCTGATCTAGGTGAGGTGTCTTGCCCCAGGCAAGGCCGAGCAGGATACTGCTGGCCCAGGGCTGCCCCCTGGTGCCGACTCACTCCTCCCAAGGGCTCATGTCGGTGTCGATGGCCACGCAGTTGTAAGCCGCATAGCGGAGCTTCTCTTCGCACACTTTGGCACTGAGATGGGGTGGGGGTGGAGGCAGGGAGTTGGTCAGTGTCAGATATAGAGACCCCCCCCCCCCCCGCCGTTACTACCGGGGGTGATGGGGCTCCAATTAGTACAGTTCAGCACTTCATCCTCCCTAGGATGTCACCTTTTTCCCGCTCCCCACTCTGGGCTCGAACCTAGGAAACCCACCTGGCATAGTGTGGTAGGAAGAGGGTGCTGGAGCAGGTGGAAGACTCGGGCAGCGCATCTGTGGTCTCGCCGCTGGAGGTGTGGAATGGCCACAGATCAGAAAGAATTATAGGGTACAGGGCAGGGGTCTGACGTGTACTTGGGGGGTGCTGGGCAGAAGGCGGGCCACAGCCTCTTTGGTCCTTGCCCCCTTTGGACCTGGCCCCCGCACTCACCCCAGCTTGTCGGGGTAAATGTAGATCCGCGCAGGCAGCCGGCTGCGGCCGGTGACAAAGCGCAGGAAGCGACTCCGGTCCTCTGGATGGAGAGGAAACCAGTGTCCGCACTTCCAGCCTGACTCGGGGCCCACAAAGTAGAGTTGGCCCCAGGTATCACCCCGCCCTCTCCCACTGACCATTGGTGAAGTTGTTCAGTGCCTCCCAGAAATACTGCACCCGCGTGTCAGACGGCTCGAAGTCCTCAAACCGGGCTGGTGGTGACAAAGCCAGAATTCATTCTCGTGTCCCAACAGACACAGCACTTAAGCTCTACCCTGGCCCTGCCCTGCCCCACACTCACTGAGCTTGCGCAGAGCGTCAACAGTGACCTCCGGGTCTCCGCACACCTTCTTCTCCAACTCTTGCCAGGTCAGCAAGTCCAGCACGGCCTGCGGCACCACCTTCAGCAGACCTGTCTGCATGGCTGCCACCTGGGAGGCAGGGAAAAGGCCTGGCTGGGGAAGAGGGCACAACTCCCAGCTCAGTGTGTGGTGGGGCCACTTGGCCTCCACCCATGGAGATAATGGGGGACATGGTCTTCGCTTAGCACTCAGGATATCTTTGTATTCCACTGATTAGTAGGAATGTGGGGCAGAGGGATGGTGGGGGCTGAAGTTCTTGGGATTGGGTGCTGGTGGCCTGTCAGGCTGGGCTCTGGCTACTAGAAGTTGCCCAAAGTTCTCTGTTCTTCTGGCCCCTGGGCAGTACCTGCTCCTTGCTCTCCTCTAGCCGCGCCTTCTGCACCAGCTGGATGAAACGGGAACGATCCTCATGTTCTACCACAAGGCCTGCACCCCCGGGGATCAGCTCTACCACCTGCTGGTCACTGAGCACAGTGGTGAATGTTAGCTCCTTCCCAAATTTGAACTCGAATGTCTCCTTGTCCATTCCTTCCATCACTTCCAGAAGCTTCACCTAGGGGTTAGAGAGAGGCAGGAAGGTCAGTTTTTCACTGTGGAAACAGTCCTTGTTCTTCCTCAAGATACTCACAGGGAGGCAGGACAGACAGCCGGGTAAGGATGACCCCATGTAGGGCCCTGGGACAAGTGAGGGGATCAGTACAGGGCTACGAAGGCATCAAGGCCGCATGTAATCAGGCCTGGAGGCCAGGGAAGGTGTCCTGGAGGGAGTGGTGTCTATGCTGAGACCCAAAGGATGGCTGGGACGTGGTTGGGTCATAACAGGAGAGAGGATTTTGGGAAAAGGTGGAAAGAACAAAAGGCCTAAGGAATCTGTTTGGCTGGAACCTGAATGTGAACCACATAGACGTGGGTCATGTAGGGCTTTCTGGATTCTGCATTTTATCTTGAGCCCAAAGCAGATCCATTAAAGAGTTAAATGAGGAGTATGAACTGAATTACTCTGGCGGCTGGAGATCAGCTGGTAAGAATAGAGAGGGACACTGGCTTTCGTAGTTGGTGATTGGGTCAGAAAGGAAGGTGGCCTGAACCAGGGGTATACTAGTGGGATGGGAAAAACAGATTCCGGAAGGAGATGTGACAGAATGAGGGAGGTAAGGAAGAAGGAGGGGTGAAGAATGAGCCTGAGGGCCTTGGCAGGGGAAAGGGTGGGTGGCAGTGCCATTCTGAGACAGGGAACTCTAGAGAGCAGTAGACTGGGGACACAGAGCGCGTGCTGAACTTGAGTGCCATCACAGGGCAGATATCCAGCAGGCAGGTGCACATGTGGTTCCGGGCTTTGAAGAGAGGCTGGGGCTGGAGGTGAAGATTTAGGAGTCACCAGAACACGGACAGTAGCTGAAACCATGGGAGGTGTGCTTGAGGAGGGAGCATGCATATGGTGGGAGGAGGCTCAGGACAGCCCTGGGGCACAGCGCCCCTCAGCGGCTGGGCAGAGGAAACGCCACCTCCAAGGCCTACTCACCAGCACAGAGTCCACAGCTGGGAAGTCCTTGCTCCAGCTCACCTCCTCACCAGACAGCTGCTTCCACACGAAACCAGGCAGCGCCAGGACCTGTGGGACAAGTATTCACTAATGTCTTCTCATCCTGAGCTGCCCAGGTTTGGCTGGCCCTTCTTCCTTCCAGAACCCAGGCCTGGTCTGATGGAGTGCAGACTAGGCTACTCACCAGGAACTCCTTACCCCGAAGGGCAGCCCCCATCAGCTGTCCAATCCACTCGTACTTGGCAAAGTCTCGGCAGGAGGGGTTGGGCACATACATGTCCCGGGCCTCACCTGTGCCATTGCCCTGCCCCGAGACAGAGCTGTCAGCATGGCATGGGATGGAGCTACTTTGTTCCCTGAACACCCTCCACTGGGGGCCCTGAATGATCCCTCTGCATGCATAACGGCTCCCCCTTCCCTGTGTGCCCAGAGGCTGCCCAGGGCAACTCAGAGCCTCCTCTGCCCCCTCTCTAGCGCAGCCTGGTACCTGTGAGGCTTGCAGAGACAAGACAGCGGAAACAACTTGGGAGGCAGGAGTGGGAGATTACCTGGTTGGCTGTGCGCACAAAGAAGGGCAGAGGCACAGGGGTGTCTGCTGAGCTGGGACACAGCTCTTCTGACATGTCTGCCAGGCTATCCCGGAAACCACCCCCTGAAAGGACAGAGAGATGCCCTCAGCTGGGGCAGTCGAGAGCTCCAGTCCACATAATGGGGGTAATAAGGCAGGTCCCTCCACTTGGTTGGCTGGTGATCCGAGAACCCTTTACTGCTCTAACTAGGGCAGGATGCATATAACCCTCCTTTAGGGCCTCACCTTGGTCAATAATGCCTTCTGCAATGAATTTACACTCCCACCACTGGTCATAGCGCATGGGCCACCTGTAAATAAGGGTGGACCTCTGTCATCATGCTGGGCCAGGGCTCAGGACGATTCCCCAGCCCATACGCCAGCCAGGAGTGGGGCTACCGAGGGGTAATGATGAGGGGTGCCTCGGGGAGCATGTGGGTGTACATGTGTACATGTCTGCTCTGAGAAAGTCCCTTACCCTGAGGCCATACCTGTAATCCAGGGGCTTTTCATACTTGTCAGAGGGCTTCAGGCCTTCATAAACCTGGGGCAGGGGAAAGAGGAGGGGGTTGTAGCAAAGTCTGTGTCAAGATCTGGCTCCACTCCAGCCCAAAGACCGTGCTCAGGCCCCTTTTGGCCCAGCCTCCTAAGCCCTTTACTGACCCTCCCTCAGTACGACCCCAGGGAGCTGCAGACCTGGGTGAAGACAGCGTTCTTGCAGGAAGGGTCCCTTAAGGGACAGGCACGGTGTTCCATGGCAAGCCGCCGGTTGATGTACAGACGTGGCATAAAACTGGGCTTGCTGCTCTCCGAATCACGCAGGCACTGGGACACAAGGCCTGGCCGCTGGTGTGACAGCAGCAGGAACTGCTTCACTTGCTGGTGAGAAAAGGTGGCCAGAGCAGGACCGGTAGGCAGTCAGCCTCTGTCCAGACCCTGGAAGCTTTCTCTATGCCTGGACCCAATTCCACCATTCCAGTCCAAGCCTAGTCCATCCCTGTCCTTGCTCCCAGACCCTCCCTTAGTCCAGCCACCAGGGGGAGCTTTCTAAAACAAAAATACCCACCTCTGTCATTACCTTACTTAAAACCTTTCCCATGCATCCACTGACCTGGGATAAAGTCCCTGCTTCACAGCCCGCCCCACAGTTCCCTCTGCCACCAGGGCCTGCTTTCTGCCCACCCCGTCCCGGCCTCATCCTCATTCCATAATCACATCATGTAGATGCTGCTAGTATGCCTCTCTCACATCATCTGCAGTTGCTAGTACCTCCCATTGTGGACCTTTTATGAAACTTGTCCTGTCCATGCTGTCACCTTTCCTCCCCCAGCCCTTGTGGATTTCACACACTATCGGAGGGTTAGCACCTCAAAGGCTAGATTCTGACTATTTGCGTCCAGCTTTCTTCTCATGTACCCAGTGCCCAGCAAAGGTCCAGGCCTAGAGTAGGTTTTAAGAACTCTCTGCTGAACAGTGAATGACAGCATGAGCAGGAAGAGGAAGCCCACTGCCAAGACCAGCATTGGCTGGACCAGACTTACCTTAATCTCACTGAAAGTGCCCAACGTGTGGTCCCAGGCAGGTACCAGGTGATGTAAGACGCTGTCTAGGATCTTTATGAATCTGGGGGTGGGGGTGGGGGGAAACAACTGCAGCTAAAGTGTTTGGCATGGATGTAATACCCCCTCAGTCCCCAACACACAGGTACAGGAGCAACCAGGGCCCAGGGGCTTTGGGGATCTCTTCCACATACACATACAAAGCACAGGACAGGGGAAAGGGAAAACTGGCAAGTCCAGGACCACAGCTACCTCTGCAGGAGAACAGCTCTTCGGTATAGTACTTCTGGGTCAGTGCCTTCCAGGCGTGGATATCGTACCAGGCTGGTGGGCTGGAACAGGTCTGCGTTCAACCCTAACTCCCGCTGTCTTGAGGACTTGATCTTGACCCCTCGAAGACGCACATCAATCCCATCATCTGGGGGAAAAGTCAGAGTGAAGTCACTTACCGTGCCTGTTGCCTCCTTGGCCCTCAGACCTGAGAATGTCTCCTTAATGCTCAGCCTTGTCCCTAGACCCTTGGGACCTTTGAGATCCCCTTTCCCTCCTTATAGCCTTAAGCCTCACCTCGGCATTCGACAATACGGATCTCAATGATTGGGAGGTGGACAGTCATGTCCTCTAGGACACAGACATCCCCGATCAGGGTCCTGAGGAGACAGATGTGAGGCACTTTGCATATCCCTTGCCTTCAGGGATTGCTAGGGTCTCACCCAACCTTCCAAGCCGGGCCAGGTCCCATTGCTAGGATCATGCCCCACCTCCCACCCAGGCCAGCTTGCTCACTCGTCAATGCTCACGTCACTCAGCTTCTTCAGGTTGTCCCCTTCGCCCCCATAGACCACCACCCGCTTAGGCATAAAGTTGTCATCTGTGGTATCAACTGTGATTAGCAGCTTCCTAGGGGGTCAGAGTAAGCACATGGGTCTCTGTACATTCACGGACATGTGGCTTACCCACCTGTCCTATCGGAGGCCACTCACTTGACAATGGTGCCCTTTTTCATGGTAAGCCGCACCCAGTGCTGGCACTGGGACCCATCACTCTCCCAGTAGGTGTCTGCATTGCTGTCTGTCAGGCAGGACACATTGAACTCCTCCTGGGGAGGGGTAGAGAGGTGGGATCAGCGTTCACCGCCCCGCCCCCCACCTCCTCATTCCCTGCACTGGGAATATGCTTTGGGTCAGAGAGCATGAGAGAGAAGAGTGGATCTGCATTAGATGGGTGGAATTATTTAAGGGTTCCTATTGGATTTCCAAGATGGGGGGGCTGGACTGAGTCTGGCCTATGGGGATTCAGGTTTAGCCCCCGTCTAGAGGTGAGGGTTCTGGATCTAGCAAGACGTGACTACCTCTTGCTTGGGGTGGGAGGAGTCCCAGCACCCACCGTGTAGGAGGAAACGTCTATGCTCTCCACATACTGCTTCACGCTACCCAGGTTCTCATCCTCCTTGCCCAGGTGGTCGTGCAAGAAATGGATCAGGTCCTCGTCGCACTCGTAGGTCCACGTCGGGGGCACATAGCTAAGCAACCCCAAGTCCCTAATTAGGTCCGTCCCAGACCTGGGGTTCCTTCCTCCCCATCCCACCCAAGCTCACTCACAGTAGCCTTTGTACAGCTTCCGTGTATGCCTCGGCTGCCTGAGGCCTCGATCCCAGGCGATGTGAGTATGTAAGGTCTACTACCTGTTCCCACCTGTGGGCAGAGAGTGTGGGGGCGGGGTGCAATGGGGGAGACATCAGCAGGCAGCAGGACAATCCGCCCAAGGCTTGGCCCCACCCCAGCTCCTTCAGGCCCCGCCCCTTCCTGCTCTGAACCCGGCCTTCCTTTGGTACTCCACCTAATGGGCGCCGCCAGACTACTTTCCAACTCCTAGGGGCCCCCCCGCCGACTGATAGTGAGCCCCGCCCCTCCAAGTGCAAGACCTGAGTAGCGGGCGGTAGTCCACTCCAAAGAGCTGTTGCTGGCGCTGGAGGTGGTCGGGAGTGTCGATGGGTACGAGTCGCGCCCCGCCTTCTGCGGGGCGGCACACCAGCAGCCAGCCTTCCTCCAGCCCGCAGTCGCCCAGGTGCTCTGTCAGTTGCTCCTGCAGGGATTCGTCAGATGGGGGCAGGTGTCAGGGAACTGCCCATGTCCAGGGGCCTGCCCTGCCCAGCCCAAGGCAAAGGGCACCGAAGGCAATGCCACCTGAATATAGGGAAGGGAGGGGAACAGCCAGGGGCTTCCCAGGCCCCGAGGGTCATTTGCGGGGCCCGGGGCGAGCCAGGGCGCACCTTGGTCAGCTTCACCCAGAGCCCGTGGCCGTTGCACAGCTCCTCGCCGGTGGTGCGCACACAGGAGCCGCGCCGGAGCTCGATGCTGTTGCGGGCAGCGCGTAGGGGCCCGGAGCCGGTACCGGGGGTCGGGCTCGCAGCTCCCACGCGCAGCCCCAGACCCTCCGCCTCCCACACCGGCAGCAACACACGCGACGGTCCCGCCGGGTCCTTGTAAAGCTTGTAGAGAACCTCGCGCGGCACGAAAGCCAGCGCCGCCGGGAGCGGCCGTCCGGCGCGGAGGCTCCGCGCTGCCTCCGCCAGGAAGCGTACTCGACCCAGCAACTGCCGTGGGGTCTCTAGTGCTGCGCCCGGGCCCGGGCCTGCCATGGCGACGTGGCAGAGGGTAGCCCAGGGGCGATCCGGCTTTCGGAGCAGCGGCCGGGAAGGTGGACAGAGCTTCTCACTGAGCTTCCCACTGAGCTCTGCCCCGCCTTCGGCCAGCCTTCGCCGTAAGTTCTGGACTAAGCGCACCGGCCGCTGTGTTGCCCTCTGTACACGGATCCTCAAGCATGTTACCTACCTCTGTGCCTCCCACTCCGCCAAACAGACCCAGGTTCATTAGTTTCTACCCGGTCAATTTCCCCTTTGCTCTCATTTCTACTACCATTTTGTCTCCACGGCTACCACCCTTATTCAAGCCACCACCCTATCCAGGATGGATCGTTGCAATTCCGTTTATCCGGTCCTTTGGCCTCCTGTTTTACCTTCTTGCTAACAAGTCATACTACTATACAACCAGAAGAATCTTTAAAAAAAATTTTGGACATCTTCTTGGGCTCCCTAACCTAGAGACAGTGTGACTGAAATATTTGGGAGAATAACCTCCTTCCCGGCCCTGACACTGACGGCGGCTCAAGCCTTGAGTCACTCAGGCTTGATCCTGGTTGTTAATCCAAATCCCAGGATACCAATGATCATTATCCGGTGTCTCCCCGTAATTCTGAACCAAATAAGAGAAGAAGCCTAGGTGGGAAGGGAGGAGGCAAAAAAGATGGACAGGAGCTGTTGGTGAAGTACAATCACAGAAGAAAAGGAAACTGTCCCCTTCTCCCATTAAAAAAAAAAAGATATTATTTAAATATAATTCACATACTATTCACTTCACCCACTTAAACTGTACAATTCAATGGCTTCTGACATATTAATTAGTTTTTAAAATTAATTGATTTTAGAGTGAGAAGGGAAGAGGGGAGAGAGAGAAAAACATTGATTTTTCTGTTTAACTTCCTTACGCATTCATTGGTTGCTTCTTGTATGTGCCCTGACTGGGGACTGAACCCACCACGGTGGCATATCGAGATGAGATGCTCTGACTGATTGATCTACCAGGCCAGGGCCCATATTACATTAATATTAAAAATTGTGAGAGAATGTATATAACAAAATTTGCCATTTTAATACATTTTAAGTGCACAATGATATATTTTCAAAACTTTTACATCACCCCAAACAGAAATTCTTTACCCTCTAAGCAATTAACTCCTCACTGCCTCCTTCCCGATCCTTGGTAAACAAACTGTAATCTACTTTCTGCCTTATGAATTTGCCTACTCCAGATTTTTCATGTGAGTGGGACCTTTCGACATTTGTCCTTTTGTGTCTGTCTTATTTCACTAAACATAATGTTACAAAAGTGTTGTAGCATGTATCAGAACTTAAATTCCTTATGGCTGAATAATATTCTATCGTATGTATATACAACATTTTGTTTATCTAGTCAGCTGTTGATGGACACTTGGGGGGAAACTCTGTTTTGATATAGTTTTCAAATAATTGACATTTTCCATAAATTAATAATAAATGATCCCATGTAGTTTTGACAGTTTTCCATTTTTTTCTCACTAGAAAATTGGGAACACAGTGCTTCTCTTTCCTTCTCAAGCTATTTGTATGTGTAATGCTGCTACAGGACAAAGTGAACCAATGCACCCCGCCAGGGGCCTGCATGACCTAAACTCGGTAGACATTCCCAGCCTCTTTAATTCCACCAGATGGACCTCCTGGTTTTCATAATAATAGCCATTGGCTCTTTTGCCTCTTTGCTTTACACATGCTGTTCCCTTTGCTTGGAACACCCCCACAGCTTTCCCCCAGTTAAATGAGGAGTCCTTGCTTTTTCCTTCTAGCTTTTTCCGCTGAAAACATTTATTATGTGATTGCTGATTTCTCTTTTTCCCTCATCAGTCTGTAGCTTCTTAAAGGAAGAGGCTATCTTGTTCACCACTGTAACTTTTGTACCTATTATAGGCTCTTAGTAGCTAATAGAAATATTGAATGATTTCAGTTTCCTGTATACTTTGGTTCCATAATCCACTGTATGCCTAGCTGAACCAGGCATCAGATCGTTAGAAACATGGACAGTGGGAGTGAAAGGGAGACTTCAGGATTCCTAGCACATCAGAGAAGGGTAAATGCCCCAAGTCACGGTAAAGGGTAATTTAGAGGGAAGTTCTTTTTCTTTTTTTCTTTGCGTCGCTACACCCGACTTTACGGTTAAGTGAGGCAGGGAGTCCCCCGGACAGCAGCCGGGGCTGCCGGGTAGCGGTAGCTATAATCTGATCATGTGACTTACAACATGGCTACCGCCTTGACTCAGTCCAGGAAGGGGCGGGGCTTGGGGAGAGTCCGGCTCAGACTCAGGTGCAAGTGGGACTTGCTGGAGGTTATAGATATCTTACCATGGAGGCGAACGGGTTCGGGTGAGTTCTCTGCATCAGGCACGGTCTGGCCAGCGAGGCATCTGACTTGGGTCTTCCACCCGAGGGATCTGTCCCTATACTCCCTTCCCTGGAGAATCCCCCACCTGACCCAGAGTCTGGAATCCCTAAAATCCTCCAATCGTGGATTCCTGAGACCATCCCAGGGTCTGCCTAGCCGGACTGCGACACCCTCCCCCCCCAGACCTTTATTTAGGGGATGCTCCTAGGACTTCCTAATTCTCAATTAGGACCCCTATTTCCGGACCATCAACCCTGAGCTCTCCTTGGACTAGCCCCCAGACCTGGAACCAGCCCACCTATACTCCCCTGTTCCTGTGATTTTCTGATCCAGAGGCCCTCCAACTATCCTTTTGGGCTTCCCCCCGACCCCCTCCGCCAGTGTTTCCAGTGGCTTTGAACTTGGAGAAGCTGGGACTGTGGTAGGGTAGAGGCCCCAGCGCGGGCCCTTGTAGTTTTGTGCAACACCTGATAGGCAGAGAGGAGGCGAGATGGGCCGGGAGCCACAGCTTGGGAGCTGTTCTGGTGAAGGCAGATAACGGTGCTGGACTGAATCCGCCTTAGGAACCTGGGCCTTCCTCAACTTTCAGCCTAGCTTACTGACACCACCCTCCCACCTCCAACCCTCATCTCCAGACCCCAGGGCTTTCCAGAGCTGAAGAATGACACATTCCTGCGAGCAGCTTGGGGGGAAGACACAGACTACACTCCAGTTTGGTGCATGCGGCAGGCAGGCCGCTACTTACCAGGTCAGTGTCAGGGCCTGGGAATCTAGGTAAAACTGTGGAGGGTAAAAAGTTTTGGGGGTGCAGGGGAGAGCTGTAGAGGTTCTTCAAGGCTGAGCCCTGCTTTTTCTCTCCTATCTACAGAGTTTAGGGAAGCTCGGGCTACCCAGGACTTTTTCAGCACCTGTCGATCCCCAGAGGCCTGTTGTGAATTGACTCTGCAGGTGAGAGGCCACAAAAGGGGAGGGATTTATGCCCTCAGCTCACCGTCTAGCAACCTGTCTTCTATTCCCTATAGCCACTGCGTCGCTTCCCTCTGGATGCTGCCATCATCTTCTCCGACATCCTTGTTGTACCCCAGGTACCCACTCAAACCTGATTCTGGAATGGATGAAAAGGGGAATAGACAGTGAGGCTCATGATGGACACTTATCCTCACTGGGCAGTGAGAAAAACTTCGACTGGAAGAGATAGTTTGGCTGAGCTTTACTCTCCTTTTCCTCTTCCCTGGTATGGGCTGAGCAGAACCTTTCTCCTGGAGTTACGGGTTGGGGACAAGATGTTTTCTCCCCCTCCAGGCACTGGGCATGGAGGTGACCATGGTGCCTGGCAAAGGCCCCAGCTTCCCAGAGCCATTAAGAGAGGAGCGGGATTTAGAGCGCCTCCGGGATCCAGCAACAGTGGCCTCTGAGCTGGCCTATGTGTTCCAGGCCATCACCCTCACTCGACAACGGCTGGCTGGACGTGTGCCACTGATTGGCTTTGCTGGTGCCCCGGTAATGTGGAACAGGGCAGGTACTTGGGCATGGGGAAATCACTCTGGCAGGTCTGGTGTAGACAAGAGAAGGAAGTGTCAGACTTCTTCTACACTTGTGACATTCTCTTTGTATGCTTTTGCAGTGGACTCTGATGACATACATGATTGAGGGTGGCAGCTCAAGCACCATGGCTCAGGCCAAGCGCTGGCTTTACCAGAGACCAAAGGCCAGTCACCAGCTACTTCGCATCCTTACTGACGCTCTGGTACCATATCTGGTGGGACAAGTGGTTGCTGGTGCGCAGGTGAGTCCTGAGGGAGAGACAGGCCGGGGTTTAGTAGATAAGGACCAGAATCAACATAGGTCCCTACACCTGAGAGGTTAGGTGATTTAATGCCAGGCATGAAAGAAGTTTGGCCTGCAGTGATCTGGCCGGAGCAGCTAAGTCTACCCTGACACTGGCAGGGGCGCTAATGTTTCATGTGTTCAAAGACCAAAGCTAGCACTGGGGCCTGGAGGAAAAGACAAAACTTTTTGACTGGAACTGGGTGTATAGGCGTAGGCAGTGTTGAGAGTTGACGTCACTTGGGGAAAAATTGAGGCACATTCTATATATTTCCTTTTTGTGTGTTAAATGTTTCTCTTCACCATCACCTCACTGTAGGCATTGCAGCTCTTTGAGTCCCACGCGGGGCATCTCGGCCCCCAGCTTTTCAATAAGTTTGCGCTGCCCTACATCCGTGAAGTGGCCAAGCGAGTAAAGGCCAGGCTGCAGGAGGCAGGCCTGGCACCAGTGCCCATGGTAAGAATGGGGGTAGGATGAGTGAAGAAGGTGTGACTGGAACTTTCAGGGTACGTCCTGCATGGAATGAAGTGATCACTGAAGGGCAGCAAAGGTACAGCTAAGACAGTAGGTTAGTAGGAAGAGCAAAGGCCCCCTGTAGCCTCAGGAATCTGCCCTTTCTTTCTCCCAGATCATCTTTGCTAAGGATGGACATTTTGCTCTGGAGGAGCTGGCTCAGGCTGGTTACGAGGTGGTTGGGCTTGACTGGACAGTGACCCCAGAGAAAGCCCGGTGAGTGATGGAGGGGGAGGTAGAGGGGGTGCAGCTGCCATATGTGCCGTCACTAGAATGTAGCATCGACTCTGCTTCCAGGGAGCGCGTGGGGAAGAGTGTGACCTTGCAGGGCAACCTGGACCCGTGCGCCCTGTATGCATCTGAGGTAACAACCAGGGCCCCATGTATGTCTGTGAGTTTCCCTTTGTGCACTGTGCGGCGGTAGAGATGGCTGTATTATTGTGTGTGTTATGTCTGCCTCTCCCTTCTGCCCCATACACACCATGTGAACTTTAGGAAGAAAGGAATTTCTTTTTGTTGTTGTTGCTTGTGTTTTCATAGTGCCTGGCCCATCCTAGGCATTCAGTAAATTTTTTTGAATTAATGACTGAATGAATAACACCGAGTAGAATCATGCCTACATATATGTGTGTCACTATTATGTATAAGGACAGAGGCTTGCTGGCCCTCCCTGTAGCCAATGCCCTGTTGGTCCCCAGGAGGAGATTGGGCGGCTGGTGCAGCAGATGCTGGATGACTTTGGGCCACACCGCTACATTGCCAACCTGGGCCATGGACTTTACCCTGACATGGACCCAGAACATGTGGGGGCCTTTGTAGATGCCGTGCACAAATACTCACGTGTACTTCGACAGAAGTGAACATACGTTTTTTTCCCCTCAAGTTTCACCAACACAGAATATTGTTTCCAGGAGAATAAAAGTCCCAGAGTTGGAGTCTAGCATGTGGTTTTGTTCATCTGTGCCCTGATCTTCAGTTCCTTCTTAGCTTCTGCTCCTTCCCTGGGGCTTCTTTCTGCACCCTTTCCTAAATCCACGGAACTCAGGTATCGGAATATGTACCGTAGGACTTAACGTCAGGGCCCTCACCACCATTTTGTCCTCAGATCTCCACGCCCCAGAGCAACATGGGCTTGGGTAGAGTTTCCTAACAGCTGGCGCTGTGACATTTGCCAAGAAATTGGGTCCCCACAGCTTATGAGGTCAAACTGACAGGGCTTTGTGTCTGAGGAGGGAGGGGTGTAGAACAGAGAGGGGCACAGGAATGGCTAAAATGTTTCAGAGAGGCCTTCAAGGAAGATGGAGTCTTTAGCTTTGATACCAAAAGATATCAAAGAGGGGAGGACATAAAGCCTGAGAGCTAGGCTGCTTAGGACTAGAGCCTTAGACCTGCATCACTGAGGTAAGAAGGCCCCTGAGGCCAGAAGTCCCTGTGGTGCTCAGGGTGTTCTGCATACCCTCCAGTTTTCTCAGGATCTTGGTGTTTCTGGCCATTATGAGGGTGCCTACTTCCTGGGACGAGGTTCTGAGCTGCCTGTGAGCTCTGGAGAGGGGTCTGTTGTGGCAGGAAATCTTCATTTGCCATTGCACATCTTACACCACTAGAACCCCCCCTGCAGTACAGGCCCAACAGCTCCCTGTCCCAGCCAGGGCGATGCAGAAGAGAGAAAACGGCCCCATTTATTGAAAGAACACAATTTCTGGTTTCACAGAAATGATCTTTTCTGCGATCCATGATTTATTTATAGAAAAGCACTCTGAGTTCACATATTTGCTAAAAAATGGCAATCATGATACAGAAATGGGGGTGGCTTTTTTTTTAACCAACCTACTGGGCTGAGAGGTTGTAGGGGCCCACGGCTGAACAGTAAGACTTCATTAGCCACAAACAGCAAACAACTTCCTGGTTAGTGTAAAGGGGAAAAAAAGGTGACACAATCAGTTTGTCAAAGAGGAAAATAAAGCAGACAGGTCCTTAGTTCACACTCTAGCTCTACCACCCATTCCCTATCACACCCCACCCCCTACTCAGGAACTAAAACCTAGAACAGTAAACACCAAGACACTGGCATCCAAAGACTCTTCTGAATGCCCTTGCTACCTCCTATAGCAATCCCAGGCTGAGCACAGAGGCAGGGAGGTAACAGGAACACCATTCACTGGAGGTCAGCCAGGGCTAAGACAGAGGTTGCCCACTAGGGCTAGAAACTAGTCAGAAAGGGAAAGGCCAAATGCATCCCAGCCCCAGCCTCCGAATCAGTAATCAATGGGACTGTGACAAAGCTTGAGGTAGCAAGGCAGGGGAAGAAAGCACGTACAGGGTGAGAAGAGAACTGTGGAGCTGAAGAAGCCACTCTTAAGGTAGAGGGAGATGTGCTTAGAAGCTTGTTTGGTGACAGAGAATAAAGGAGGCACAGAGATGGGGAACCTATCTAGGTGGTGAGAGAGACTAAGGAATTGGGAAGGGATCTGGCAAAAAGAGAAGAGCCACATTTATGTAGATCCTCAAGCATGAATTCACAGATATACCTACATGTTGAAATATACACAGTTACACATGTAAAGACAGATCAATGGAGAGCAGGCATACATATAAACATGTTTATACACATGTTTATACACATGCACTCATGTGTGCCCACATACACACTAAACATGCAGCAAACATGAACACGCACACAGGTAAGTATTCTTACATATTCACAGATGTGTATACCCTCACAGAAACCCAGAGTCCAGCATACAGACAGGTATCCACACAGATACATATATGTGCACATACAGGCACGCGCAGATATATCTAAGCATACAGACATATGTTCTTAGCCATACAGATATATACACATACGTAATTAGAGGTGAAACCAGACACTCTTTAACAAAAGGTGTCCACAGCAGATGAATACTATGAGCTCAGTGGCCTCCCAGACCTTCACCTTCTCCCTGCACTTGTTTCTCAGGAGCTCAGCAGGCTCCTAGAGGCTGTGTGAAGCAGGAGCAAGAGCTTCAGTGTCCTCATGGCTTCATGCAGCGAAAGTAAGTCCAGTCCTGGCCCTGCCCCTCACCCACCATGGGGCTGTAGATGCCCTGTCTGTAGGCTGGGGTTTCTGCATAGACTAGACTGGGGATTTATTCTAACCGGCCATTTTTCTTCCTTCCACCCTCACTCTTCCACTGCCAACAGCGTATACTCTGCAAAGAAAACCTGAGAAATGGTTGTGAGTCTCCTCAGAAAACAAGCCTATCTTCCTACCCACAGCTGTTTCAAGTACCCATCAAATTAGAACCAGAGTTATAAATAGTTATAACTTTACAATGTAATTGGCAACACATATACTATAATATTTACAGTACCATAAATGCTTCTGTTTCTCTGGTTAAGCAATCCCTGAGACGGAACAGTGTTCTGTGTTTGCCAACAGAGAGAGGGCCAGTGCCCAGGACACACACAGGAGACAGGAGTGTGAGGTGGCATGTTGTAAGGTTTCTGATCTGCAGGACCCAGCTCCTCCAGGGACAGTGGGCTATGTGAGAATCTTGCCAAGGCAGGCATATTGGCTAGAGTTGGACTCTCCCCATGCTTAGCCCTGTGGCCTTTGGTTCAGCCACAGGTGCTTAGAGTCCTCTCAGGGTGGACAAATGTTTCAGTGTCCTTGGCTTGACCTGATGGTACCTGGGAGCCCAGGCTGTCCCAGCAGTGAGCTGTCTGCTTTCTCAGCCAAAGCGTTCTCTCACCAGCAGCATCAGCTTCTTCTTGCCTTTGTAGATTTGTTTGAGGTTGTCGATGAATTGGGCAAACTGCAGGTGGCCATCTTGCGGCAGCAGGAAGGTTTCCCGAGCCTTGCTCAGAAATTCAATAAACTCTCCATAGTGGCGAGGGCTTATGTGTGTCAGGCGTGAGTGTGTAGTGTTGATATAGGCATTGATGGTAGCATCCAGCAGCTGGCGCAGTGGAGCTTTGTCAGTGGACATAAGCTTTCCAGAGCTGCGGCGCCCTGGGATGCCAGCCAGGCCAGGTGCAGTCACTGTGCAGCGCCGCAGGATGTCCGAAAGCACTGTGGCACAGTGCACGCTCTTCACCACCAGGGGAATGAGGGCCGCCAACTCATTCTTGCCCAGAGAGTGGCTAAGGGCGCATGCCCAGAGTACATCATTGATGGCCGGATGGGTGTCCTGGTTGTAGGCCAGGTTGAGATGGCTCATGGCCAGTGAGGCCAGCTTGAAGGCACGTAGCGGGTAGCCACGGAGCTCCATGTAGCGGGCGATGGTGAACAGCTGTGAATGGGTCATGCCACCAGCAGCAGCATCAATGGCGATCTGGTAGGCTGCCTCAAAGGCGATGTGGTCTTTTTCACAGAGTGTAAGGGCTGACAGGGCACAGCTCTGCGGATCTTTCATAGCACACTGCAGGGCCAGGGTGCGTGCACAGCTAGCTAGCTCCTCCCGCTGTGGATAGTCAAGGCTGAGGCGCAGGATAGTGGTGTGGGACACAGCTGTGGCAGCCACAATGCTAGTAGCCTCAGTGGGGGTGAAGAGTGTGTACCAGCTCTGCAAGATGCTCACCAGGGCCCGCACACCTGTCAGGGAGAGCCTGAGCTCAGCTATGGCCATCTGGGTCCCGATCCAGGTCTGCCCAGATTACCAACTGGGGTCAGAACTTGGTCTGCAGAGATGAGTTCTCCTTTCTCCTCAGCAGCCTTGAGATGATCTGGGCAAACCAGGGCATGGGGTGCACCCCGGATGGCCGGACCCTGCTTGGGGTCTCTTCCCACCCCTTCCTTCCCCAGGTCAGGGAACTGAAGGCCTCAGCAGGCGCTCTCAGCCCCTCGCCAGGATGGAGCAGCAGAGCCTGTGGTTTGCTTGCCCCAAGGCAGGTGTTGTAGATCTGCCCGGGGTTCTAGCTGAGGTGGGACCTCTCAGGGTAGAGTCTTGTGCTGGGGCTTTGGACTCTAGATGGGGTCCTGAGCCTCCAAGTTGTTTGGGGTTTCTCAGAAGTACGGACAGGGACTGGGACCAAACCACCAGGTCAACTACCTCACAGGGGTGCACTTGAGCACTGATGGTTGAAAATTCATTCTCTCAGATGTCTCTGATCAGGGGGTCAGGGTGCTGTTGACATCAGGGTATAGTCCAAGCAGAGATGGCAGAGCTTGGGCTGGCTGAACAGAGGCCCTCTTCTACCAGTAGCCCTGTCCTTTCTCAGGCCATCAGTAATAGGAATATGAGAGCTCTAATGATCTGTTGTCCTGTCACAAGAGTAGGGCCCAGGAATCCTTTACCCTGGGGGTAGAGGGAGGTAGGAGACTCACCCACTTCTGTAGCACATGTCACCAACCACCGCACCATCTCCCGGCGCCTCCAGTTAAGGGTTGATAAGGTCATCCTCATCACCTGGGCAAAAAAAGAGGCATTACCAGTGAGTTAAGCATAACTGTTATGAACCCTCTCTCCCTACTTCCCTTTGCCATTTCTTTATGAAACAAGTATTTATTAGTGCTTTACATGGCCACTTCTCCCAATAAGTACAGATAGGTTAAATTTCAGCCCCACACTTCCTACAAATCAGATAGAAGGCTTCAGTGATGACCTCTAATAAATAAAGTCCTTACTTAACCACACCATGCTTGACTTCAAGGAATGGGAGTGGGGTGGGGAGATGATGAGGTCCCCATGGAGCCTAAAGCTATGTTACTTCTGTATTTAACTTCAAAATGGAGCCTGATTTATAGAATTCTTACCTTGTGCCTAGGCTAGAAGTTTTGTTTTGGGGACGCAGAAAGAAGCACACCTGGCCTATGCCCAGTTCCCCTGGGACCGTATCTTCTATCAATTATCACTAGGCCAGAAGCCTAAAGCTGGGATGGCCCACTCCTCCATACCTGCAACCCCAGCTCCAGGGCCACGTTGAGCAGAGTGCTGTCAGCACTACTGTCCGTGGGAGTGGCAATCTTGAATGCATCTTGGGCCAGTTTGAAGATGAGGGAGGAAGAATGGATGTGCTTCTGTATTGCTTCCAGGATCATTCGCAGCCTCAGAGTATCCCCTATAGGTACCAAGAAAAGGGGCAGGGACAGGGTCTTCTTTAAAGCTTCCCTGAATGGTCCACTGATCACAACAGGTACTGGTTGAAGTAGCTGCTGTCAATTCACTGAATGCTTCTGAATGCTACCATCTCTTCTGGATGATCAAGCACTATCTCCACTGAACCCACAGTACGCTGCTTCCTTCCCCATCACCCACATGAATTCACTTCTCTTCACCTTTTCATCTGCTTCTACCCTTCACTCTCTTTAGGTCTCAGAAATAATTTTCATGAACACTTTACTTTTGAGAGCTACTTACATAGAAGACAGGAAGCCATATAATTGCCCAAAAAAGTATGCCAGTCCCATTGTCTGTCTCCTTGGAGCAAGAAGAACCTGGGTCACTACTTCCTATTCAGTAGGTAAGAATTCTAAACAAAGTACTAGGGCGCCGTACTACAGTTAAGGAATACACCACAGGAAAGGCATCTATACCATTAGAAGTGAAGGCCACTGTATGAAGGCAGTATGGTATATGAAAGATTGGTATATCTTATAAAGGAGAAATTGTTAAATAAATATAGAACGAAAAGTAGGTCTTATGTTTTACAGAGTTACAATGGTAAGAAATAGGTTTTGGAATAAAATACATTGGAAATTGAACCTAGTTTCGGCCATTTACCAGTTACTTCATCTATAAAATAGAAATGATATCTTTTAGGGTTGTGGGAATTATATATAATTTGTATATAGGTAATATTTTATGATTCTAGTTATTAAAAAGAAATAAGGCCCTAGCTGGGTTGCTCGGTTGGAGCATCGTCCCATATACCAAAAGGTTAGGGGTTCAATCCCAGTCAAGGCACACACCTAGCTTATGGGTTCAATCCCCCCATTGGGGTGCACATGGGAGGCAACCAATCAGTGTTTCTCACACTGATGTTTCTCTTCTCTCTAAAATCAATAAACTTATCCTCCATTGAAGATTTTGTAAAAACCTGAGTAGCAGGGTGTGTATATTGTGTTGTGTGCATACATATGAGTAGAAAATCTCCAGGAATAAATAAATAAATCTTTATTGATTGATTGATTGATTAATTTTGGGGATATAGCTAGCTCATTTTAATTTATTCTTGAGTGAACTTTGGTAGTTTTGTGTCTTTCAAGGAATTAGTCCATTTATGTTATTGAATTTATTGACATGTAATTGTTCACAATATTCCCTTATCATCATTTAATGTCTTTAAAATTTGTTGTGTTGTCACCTTCCTCAATCTTGATATTGGTAATTTTTGTCTTCACTTTTTCTTGATCATCTGGACAGATTTCAATTTTATTTTTCTTTCCAAAGAAACAGCTTTTGGTTTCAATGATTTTCTGTACAGTTTTTCTATATTCTATTTCATTGATTTATGCTCTGATCTCTACTTCCTTTCTTTTGCTTACTTTG